>VYZW01038193.1:9182-169970 GCA_013401315.1 Balaeniceps rex
AGAATTCCACTGCACCTGATAAACATGACAGACATTTTTTGCTATGAAGGCACTCTGCATAATGAATGGTCTCTGACCCAGCATTTACAAGTCATCAGCTCCAATGCTGAAGTGGGATACAAAATAAGGTGCTCATTGTCAGCTGATTACTGACTTCGAAATACTAAACCTCAGGTATTCAGATGCACCAAGAAGAACAAGACCTCCTATGTAAGAGCACTGTATCTACAATGTGGTAATTGTAGAAAGGTTCCAACAAACAAAAATTAAACCATTTGGTATGTGTTCAGTCACATCACTGACAATATTCATCATCTAGAAAATTAACTGAACAATTTAAGATTTCAGAACGTGGAAGCAACTCATGATACACCAGCTTAAGTTAACAATAACAGCAAGAGATAATTTCATCCTTTTAGATTAAAAAAGAAATAACTACTTCATTTATGAATTATATATAAGAAATAAGAGGATGTTAAATTGATTTTTTTTCCAGGAAAGTAACTGTAGCCCCTACGTATAAGCATATATAAGTATACAGCACCAAATATTTACTAACTGAAAGCCATCTAATAACCTAATATAATTTCATCTACTAACATAAATATATTCCTTGTGATATTGCAATATCAATCTTAATGTTCAGAAAGCATAACTTTAAATGTAAACAACACATATGCTGTTTGGATTTTAAGGAAAGATCTGACAAAATTCCATGATACAATCTGAACTCAAAATCTTGATAAAATTCATATGAATTCGTATTTCCAATTGACTAAAAATTCACTGACAGACCAAGTAAGCAACTGGACTCTATTGCCACTTTTTTTAAAAAAATTTGTGAACTTTTATGCACAATTAAACAGCAGCTGCAGATAGTATACACTGTGTTCTACTAGTGTTGGAGATTGAACAAGAAGCCATATAAAAGCTGACAAATCTCGATCCTGAGGAGCAGGCGCATATGCGGAGGAACGGGGAGTTAGCCACATAGGTACTCTTGGGATTGTAAACCCTGCTGTAGGTTTGGTGAATTGCTTCGTAAATGCAGGAAATCCTGATGGTACCACAATAAGGTGGATGCTGCTGTGGAAGTGATTAATTAATCTTTTCTTTTGTGATCCTGTCCTGAACTGTTCCTTCAGCTGCCACTGCTATCTTCTAGCAGCTTCTCTGCAGACTTTAGTCCTCAAAGTGCAAAGAAAACACTTGCACCTGCTCTGCAAGCATCAGAGTGACACTGTGCAGACAAAAGTCAAAACCATAGGCAATTATCTATAGCCATCACAGATGAGATCTGTATGAATGCAACTGAAATGTGAGAAAACACAACACTGTGCAGGCTCGAAGTGCTACTCTGGATTATCAAATGCCAGCAGGATGGGCAATATTTAACTGAAATAAGCAAAACAACAGCTCAGAGGAGGTTTGAGCACTACAAAGGATAAACAAAATCCAAAAAGATATCTTGGGAAGAGAGCAACACAGGCATTGCACAACTGAAGGCAATTTCTTCCAAAAGCCTAGTGAAAAGAAACAAGAGCAATTTTTCTGGAAGTGAGACACAGTTATAACAGAAGAACAGTTCTAATAAAAGTAGACAGCAAGTTAAGTATGTACTGTAGTACAATCAACTTATACTAGAAAAGCCAGTATCATTATAATATGCATTTACATACTTCATGTTACAGGAAAAAGAAACATGTATTCCACTAGAGGGAAATTACGCCTATGGAAAGAACACCTGTTTCCCTCCCATCCAGAAATATAAGCACATCAGGGAGTTCAGACAATAACTGTCAAAAATACTTGAGAGTTGCTTGAGTTACTATTGTACAAAAAAGGGACACGATGACCTACTTTTTCTAGACTAGGGAAGGGTTAATTCCTGCTTATACAATTTGACAAACGTAACTAAAAAGAGACAACCAAAAAACCTAATAGGAATTAATGAGGAAGAAAACTGACTAGATGATGATAGAAATGTTAATTCTGAAAAAGCACAAACAATGCTTGAGAGAACTGTGGCTACACTTTAAAACTACGATTGTATATCTTTGACTTTAAATGGCAATGCTGTGAATGCAAATACGGAGTATTTTTGCTAATTTTAAGAGGAGTTTAATTTCTTTAACATATCCAATATAATTATATTGTTTTCCAAAGTGGAAAAAGATCAAGTAGTTTATTTTTATTCCTCCTACACAGCACTTTATAAACTCATAATACAGGTCATAGGTATTATTAACCTAATATTAATGTAATTAAACCTGAAGTCAAAATTGGAATAAAGAATCACATTAGCATATCTCTTATTTAAATAAATATGGCTTTAGTCAGCAGAAGGAAAATAAAAGCTGATTTAATGCTGTAAATACATATTGTGATTCTACCGTACCTATAAATCATGTAATTCAGATTTTTTCCCCTAAATTGCTTCTAATGAACAGAACTAAAAATTAGTGGCAAATAATGACTGCAAAAGAAGCTACATTGTCTTAAAATATAAGAATTGAGTGAAAATTAGCAAGGTTATTACCAGAATCTTTACTGAATGACTGAAAGCTGAGTTAAGGCACAACACCTGATACTAAAGGCAAACGTGTAGCAAAAAAAAAAGTTTCTAAAAAAAGTTGGCTTGTTGTCTTGCCACTTCTCTTTTACAGATTTGACCTCAATTTTAAAATGACTCCCTAATTATCTTTCGTATTAGAAATGTCAACATCTTGATAAGCATCCTAGAAATACTGTAGTTAAGAAAACTCTACAAGTCATTTGCTCAAGGCAGGCAAACATAGTGTTCCGGTTACACACCCTATAAAGAGTTACGTATATCTTTAGATTACTTTGGCTGAATTATTAAAGTGAGCAGAGTTTTGTACACGTCTGAAGGAAGAATCCATGAAATCTCAATTGATCTTACAAGAATTACGGCTCATTAATGGTACTCAGACTCTCCTTTAATAAATTAGATCATTAGGATGAGTACTTACAAGCATCTTTCCCTTTTCAACTTAGATATTTTCAGCTGTAAGCCTGAAAAGTGGAAAGAAGAAAATACATGTTATAGAATTCTGATTAAAAAAAAAGAGTGAAACAATAAACTAACTCTCCTTTTGCCAATGACATCTGCAAAAGAGAGAAAAAATGTACTAATTTAGAGAGAAAATGGTTCATTCTGGACTTTTTGAGTACGTTCTACAGGATCTTGGAAACAAATATAGCTATTAGGATCCCTAGGAAATAGGGACTTCTTAAACACGCAGATTCCCACTTAAACAGGTATAAAAACACCTTTGTAAAAAACCCACACATGAACACCAAGCACTGTCAATATATTTTCATTAACTATGCCTACATAAGTAGCATAAAATATGTTCTGTGTACACATCAATGCATAATACTATGCTTGAAATATAGCATCCAACCACTGAACTGAAAAATGTATTACAATGTATACGCATAAAGGAAACATTAAAAATACAGGATTCAAGGGTTTAAAGCACAAAAGGACAACATACTCTATTGGAGGTATGTATGCTACCAGACCCTCTCAGCCAAAGCTTCTTTGGAACATCTTAAGGTGAACTGTGAAATGATATTTCATTTGTGGCCCTTCTCCCACTAAGGCCCACGCGCTCCTAAATGTATGTTCTGTGCAGAAGTAAAAAGGTTTGCAAATACAACTGATGCTCTCGGCAGGAGTGGCCAGCTGACAGCCCGGGGCTAGACAGCAGTGCAGCCAATCTGCTCACAAGGTTGTGGGTGTGCATGTATGCGCACAGGGGCAGGAAGATAAAGGTGCTTTAAGTACGGCGCAGCTTAACAAGTGGGATGCAGTGCTATGGATATTTACGTGATACCACCCACACACAAGCTGGCCATTCCTATCCTAAATAAATGGTCAGAAATAATCAGACTCCAATGGTATAACATTTTCTTAAATACAAATCCAATAGAAATTTTCGTAAGACATCAGAAAGTAACGTAACACAATTTTTTCCTAACACCGTATTTTCTTCAAACTATGAAAAGTTGTGAGTAACTTCAGTTGAATATGAGGTGTCTTGTGAGCTTCCTTGCAAAAGCAGTAGTCATTTAGGATAATATGATAAACTTATAAAACCAGACCACTTTTAAGAAAACTTCTGACACTTTTTAATTTAAACCAAAACACATACCTGATTCTACATCTTACTATAGAAAATGTAGGTTAAGGCAGCTATAGACTTCTTTTTTCTCTCCCCTACCACACTCAACTGGGAACAGCTCAAAGGGGAAAACTACTTGCTTGAGAAGGTTCACTCTTCAAGCCACTTAGAATGTAACAGTTGGGCCAGCCAGAGCCTCAGTGAACTGATGCCACAGACTGCTACAAGATGCCAGTGAGACAATGAGGTAAAAATGCACAGAGACTACTTAAAAAAAAAAAAAGTTCTTAGGAAATATAGCAAGATTTCTTTTATCTCTAAGTGTTCAACACCTGTGAGATGTTATGTTCTATCATGCAGATCAGCATAGAAAGAGGGTTTATTTTTTTAAGTAGTTGCTATTCATCAAGTCAATTAGGCATCTGCAATTAGAACCCCTATAAAGCGTGCTTTAATGCTGCTCCACGCCCATCGGAAGGAATGAAGCTGCACAACAATGCATCTCCTGTATGAACAGGTAGTCTGTTCAGCAAGTATTTAGGATTGTAACACTGGCAACCTGAGCCACAAATTGAAGAGGCAGCACTCAAAAGGCTGAGTACTGTGCTACAGGTAACACTATCTCCCCTCTCACCTGAATTCAGGAGGAACCAACTAGTTACTTAAAGGTTGCATTTTTTCTTAATTCAAATGACTGCAATGAGAAGGCAGGAAACCAGTTTGTTACATTTATCCAAGAGCATTGAATTACTATGTTGGGTGCAATCTCTTCCTTTTGCTTTTCCAGAGCATTGGGAGGTTTTAAGCATACTCATTAAGACAGCTTGGCTTTTTCAGATTTCCTTATTTAATACTCTACTGAGCATATAAACTTTCATGAAACTACACTATGTACATTCCCAATTCAATTTTCTCTTTCACACAATATTTCTATAAAATAGACAAGCTGCAGACTATATAAATCAATACTACCTAAAGCTCGTAAGTGCTTTAGTAAATGACACACCATCTCCATTAAAGTGATGGAGACTTTCTTTAAACTGTCATTAGACAGATTAATTAACCACACAACAGTATTTTATGAAACTTGCAACTTGATTAGACTATGTACCTGTAATATTTCAATTAATGACTATGACAATTTCTGTTCTGATGAATTTTCAAATGCATTAAATCCACTTTCCTAAAACTGACAGTGCCTGGGAAGACTGCAACATCTTTATCACTGAAGTTTTCTCGGAACGGGTTGCACAAGCTTCTGTCAGCAATGACACAGACATAATCCTACCTTAAGGGTATAGAGATGGTCTAGATGACCTCCTAAGATCCCTTCCATCCCTGTTTTCTATAATTATTTACTTCTGAGGAGCTTCCAGCTATCTCCTTTCCTACAGCAACCTATCAATGAGATTGCTTTCCTCATTTTCTCTGCATCTGTGACTACAGTTTTTTCCCCGTTGATATCTTCTGCTTTTCAGAGGTAAGGAATAGTTGAAGAGAATTAGGCTATTTCTTGTACATAAAACTCTCCTCACATTTCTATGCTGAAATATGTTTCTTTTTAGTATAGAGCTTTAGACTTGAATTCATCCTCAGGAACCATGTTGATAAGACACACATGCAGCAAGTATCCTATAACTATTTTGAGCTAGATGCAAGTATTAACACCTGCAAAAATTAGTCACTTTATAAACAGCATTATTAAATTCCTTTCTAATTTGTGAGCACTATGCAAGTATCCCACACATTCTACAGGTAGGAAATAAAAGTAAATATAGTTTTAATGACCATTATTCTAAGTTGCTGAACACTTCTGAATTCCATGAAAGTCAACTGACATTGACCATGCCCAAAATCTTTGGGAACTGGGTTGTAAGAGTCCTACCCATTGTAACATAATGGTTTTGAGAGAAAATGACAGCTATTTTGTCTGAAGAAGGCCAAAATTTGGGATTTTTTGCAAGTGATCAGTTTAAAAGAATAAGAAGCTGGGTTTGTTTAGCTAACATGGTGGGAAAAATGCACCCTTTACAATATAGTAATATTAAAAAAAAAAAATCAGTAAAATTCATTTCAAACTGTATGAGTTTCAAGTATTCTCTAGTCTATATTCTATAGATATATAAATATTATAACTTGTATAATATGCCTGACCATTTCAAGCTCATGTGTCATAAATCCTACTTTTCATGGATTTGTAATAAATAAGAATTCCACCATTGCAGTGTTCGGAACACTGTGCATTGTACATGCAAAAAGCTTTTTCTCCAACTACTAACCTTCCCTTAATCCACCTTCCACCATCTTTAAAATAATTTTTTGCTGACATTTAGATTGGAAACTCATGAGTCAATTTTAATTCTTATTTATAGACTTCAGAAACAAGCGAAGTCCAGGCAAGCCTGTGTTTGATGTTTCTAAAATATCTTCCAGTACCATTTTCTATAAGAGGATCCCCACCTTTTGAAAAAATTAACTATCCTTCAGGCATGTCTTTGATGTTATCATGGAAGACCTAATTTTACCTAACACAGTGCGGGACATACTGACAAAGGGCTAGGCACGAAAAAGATTGCCTAGTGGCAAAATTATCTGGCCCCACCCAGCATGCATTCTAAAGAGTATCTTCACTTGTATAAAGAAAACCAAAACTTTAAAATCACGTGCTGCACATCCCAAGAAACTAGAGAAGGGGTCACTTAACATTATCCTCTACATTAGAGCTTTTTGTTTGTTCAGTTTTTGTTGTTCAGACATGCCATAGATTGCCAGATCCCATTCTGTCAGTACTTCCACGTTTATCTACAATTGACATCACACCCACTCTGAAAAGAACCATCAAGAATTAAAAAAAAAAGGAAGAAAAAGTCATAAAAAATAAATAAGTTTTTTTTTGTTTTGGGACACAATATAAAATTATATTTCATATGGTTACACATACTTTTTTTAATGTAACAAAATGGTACTATCTGGTACATCTTTCCTTTCAGTTGCCAAACTGATAGATTTTTTTTGTTTGGTTGGGTTTTTTTTAAAAATTACTAACAAAGTGTCAAGGCCCAGTGTTGCAAATTGTTGAGTCAAGACTTTCAGTAGGACATATGAAGCATCTATACATTCTAAAACAGTCCCCCCCAGTTTTTGAAATTAAGAAGTGATGATACAACTGGACCTAAATGGACAGACCTGGAACTGTTTTGAGGCTGGTGGAAATGACCAAGGCCACTGGGATGGTGTGGCTACAAAGATCCACTTGCATGACTAAAGCTCTTAATTCACAAAAACTCACCTGCTTTTATTCCAGCCTAATATAAATGTTATTTCATGCATAAAGATATGCTTGTTGGAAGATTCAGTCAAATACTGTTCTAATTCCATCCAAAAGAATGGCTCGTGTGACTTAAGATTAGCAGAACAAAATCTTAACTTCTTATGAAGTATTTTTAGTAAAACATTTAATGAATACTACTTGTGAAACAATATTCTAATAAGAATATAAATATATAGTGCAACAATTCGTCTTTACTTTGAGTGTTATTAATTTCCTGCACTACTGAAGAATGGACAGATGCTAACAGTCAATCCATAGTAAAACTGATATCACAGGTCACAAAATATAACGTAAGAATAAGCAACTCTATTATAAATTTTGCTGAGAAAATTTAGAACACTAAAAACTGAAGAAATACTTTCCACTTCAGTAATATTAATGATATTAATGTGCAGTGGTATTTTGCACAAGTTAGGGGAAATAAACAATGCAAATCATTTTAATGTATCTGAAGTGACTAAATCCAAGGCCAAAAAAAGAAAAAAAAAAAAAAAAAAAAAACAAATAATTTTAATGTAAATTAAAGGAAAAAAACCAAAGACAAAAAAAAAAAAAAAAAAAAAAAAAAAAGGCAAAAAGCAAAAAATTCCATTGAATAACTTGATTTGGAAACTTTGAATCATAACCCATTAAAGGTAAAGTAACATTTAAATATTTCCTAAGCAAACACAGATCCCATGTAACATTGTGTTACTTTTTCTTCACTGACCTAGCAAATCATTTATACTTGTTGATAGTTTAACTCTAATGCTGTTATGCCAGGCTTAGGCGGTCAACCTGTAAGGATCATTTGTAATCATGCAGTCCAACTTCCTGCATAACATAAGACATTAAAAATAAAAGTTCCACGCAGATGGAGTGGTACTCTTGTTCAAAGTTTTCCTGTGGTAACAGACAGCCTTCTGTGAACCCAAACTTTAACAATTTACCTTGTACTTCTTTATCATGACATTCTTTCAGTTTGGACCACAATTCCTTGAAGAAATCTCCAGTAGGTTCTGCAGAACTAGGACTCCCACAGGTTCCTCCAGAGGCATTCATCTTGCTTTTCTCTGCTCCCAACTTCTTTGACTTATTTGCAGAACTGGCTCACTCTCACACTTTAAGTTTTAAATTACATAGTTACGAAGCTGTTTCTGAAGACAGGTGTATACCTGTAATGACAGATCAACAACACTTATGTTTGCATTTACCAGAGTGTAACTTGTAGCCATGGATGAAATACAAAGCTTACTACCTATCCTTGTTGAGTTGCACTTATACACTGACAGTCACCCTGAAAGTGTAGAAGATGCAAGTATTTTGCTACAAGTCATTATAAACTAGCAGAATTTTTCCGCCCCTTAAACAACTATCAACTTAAAATTAGATTAAGATGCTTATGAGTCTTTATTCTTTTCCTACATAAAGCTACAGTTAAACACAACTCCTGTTGTCCAAAAGTAACCCATGCTTCCAAAATCTTGCTGTCAGCAAAAGCACTTGTCAAAAGTTTTCTCAGAAATATATTTGTGTATATACATCTTTTACATAAACATGGATTCAAATTACACCTTTCTGCAAAGAAAAGCTCACATCCCCTTGAAGGCTTTGTGATTCTACATTGAAATTGTTCCCACTCCCTGATGAAAAGGAAATAGGAGAGTAATCTCAAAATTTATAAATCTCAAAAAAAAAGGATTTGAGGAGAACTATCAAAGTCAGACAGCCCTGTCTTAAAAGCCAGACTGCCTACACAACTCGGAACAATCTTACCCATAATTCTTTGTTTTGAAGGGTTTCTGAGCACAGATGATACCCTCGGGTAAACTACAGGGGAAGCATGGTACTCAGATCTGGGTCTGAGCCAAGGTAAGATTCAATTCTGTTGGCACTGGGTGTTCAATATTGAAATACTCATGTAATCTCTCTGTCCTTCAGTTCCCTGTGGGTGAAACTGGACATTCAAAGTTTTCCCCATTTTTTATGTGGTCAAAGTTAAACAAACACTTTTGAACAGGGATTGTGTCATTACCAGGTGGATATAGCTACCTCTATTACTCTGTAATATAAATTACAATAAGAAAAAAAATCTAAGGTATTTTGTATTATTCCTAAAGTAGCAGCCTAAGCAAGCAAACCACAATGTCTATATAGACAAATAAAAGGAGTAATTGGCCCTCAAATTTTTGAAGCACAAGTTACAGTTGTAGTTCAGATGATACGAGGTCTACAATCAGTCAAGAAGCTGCATTTCCTATCTTGAGAGCCTTCAAGTAACTTAGAATATCTGAATGCAGCTACTGGTTTAGCTGGTCCCCTAGATTCACCACGATAAAATGTTTAGCCCAGTGGTCAGTGCCCTAGCATAGGGCCTGGAGGCCTTGGTTCCAGTCTCCTTTCTCACATCTCTGTATGCAGTCTTAAGCAAGTCACTTTTCTTTCAGTCTGGCTGTCTTTAAAATGGAATAAAAATAATGGAATAAATGGAACAAAGCATTACTCTCGACAACACAGGAACACTTGGACTGTATGTTTTCTATAGTATAAAATACTTAAACGCTACAGTAACGGAGCTGACGGAACCCTCAGTAGCCATTAGGTAGCTCCACATTTGCTTTAACATGCTCTGTCTATAGAATATTCAGTGTTCATTTCAGTACCTGGTTTCAAGTTAGCTAATGTTCTTATACTAAGAGAAGTCCTTAATAGAAAATAAAATTACCTTTTCAAATTATCAATGCCTATAATTCTTCAGCAGAAGTTGAACAGTAATCTGCTTGCATCTTGGCAGCTGAAACGCTCCACTTTGTGTCCAGTCACATTAAGCCACCTTACAATGCTTCTTTGTGGAACCGATTGCCTAGCGACATTAGGAATGTCTTTTAAACTCTTATTTTTCTACCTTCAAGCACAGATATGTCAGAAACCATCATTTTCTCTGTCAAGCACTAAGGTAGTGAAATCAACAAACTTGCTCTCACTGTCTTAGAGTATGTCAGATGAATCATTTTCAGTAAAAGGGCATCTGACTCTAGAATTAGTAAAGGCTGTCCCTAGTGTTTTTGGTTTGGTTCTTTTTTTTCCCCAAAGATGACCGTAAGAAAAAAATGCACAAAACTTGCTCAGAGTTTCTGCAAATGGTTAGTACATCAAGTGAATACAAATGGGGAAAAAAAAGAGCAACAAGTTTTCCTAAGCTTCACCTGCTTCAAGATCCCAAAATGATACACTGCTTCCTACAGGTGTTCAACCTGTCTTTAAATATAGGGCCCCCAACAAGTGCTCAAGTAGAGCCTTTGACACATCTGGGCAGTTGCACAGGTGTAAAAGGCGTTCAGTGATGTCAGCTTCTTAGCTTACTCTCTAGTCCTAAGGGCGGACTTTCCAGTCCTTAGGGGAAAAAAACGCCTGAGCTGGACATACAGACACTTGCAGGCAGGGAGAGAACTGGAAGCTGCCTGAGAGGGGAAGGAAGCCCAATACCAACCCCTCTCCTGAATGTCCTGCTACTGTACGCAGGCAGGAAACGCAGGCAGGGAGCAGGGCCGCTCTCTCAGACGGGGCTTTCCCCCTACCCTCCCGACCGACCCTTTCGCAGAACAACCTAAACATTTCTATTTCCCTATTCTTCCAACCACCAACGCCCTCCGGCATCGTAAGGTTTTGTGCAGCTTCATAAACGACTGCCTTCCTACACACGCCTTCATCAGCACTGGCAGTTAGGGCCGATAAAGCGCTGAAGCTGCTTATCTGTATTTATACTTCGCTGAGAGGAACACATTGCCCCTCTGTGATTCTGGAGAGCACAAAGCTTCCTGAACCCCTGACCCCCACCAAAAAGCCTGAGCACCAGCTGCTCCTACAAACTCAGCTCTCCTGTACCTCCTCCAGCCCAGCGGTGTATTTTTTTTTCCCTTTCCCTTTGCACAAACACTATGCAGAAAACTCACTCGTAAGACACGCCGGAGTGCTCTGAGAAATCCTGCCATGACCAGCGCCTGAGAGTTTGCCAGGCGGGAGCAAGCACCCGCGCCTCAGCCGCTCCAGCTGCCCGCCAAGCTTGTGTCACGCCCAGGAGCCGGGACGGCAAAGGAGGGGTCGGGCATGCACCACACACCCCTTCTCCCGAGCGGCAGCAAGGCCGGCCGGAGCCTCCGAAACGGAGAGAACGGGCAAGCGCCGCCCGCTCCCCCCACCCCGGGGGCTCCCGGCGGAAGGAGGGCCAGTGTTTGCAACGTGCCCCGCGGGAACCCAACGGGACTCGGGGCCGGGGGGGAGGCCCCACCCACGGCGCGGAACTGTGGCGGAGCCCGTCCCCGCACTGGGCCGGAGCGGGAGCGGCAGGCTCGCGGCCACTACCAGGCGGCGCCGGTGAGGAGAGCGCGCGCCGTTACCTGGTTGGCTGCCGGCGGCTCCGCGCGAAACGGCGGGAAAAGGGAACGTGGGGGTCGCGCACCTTTCCCGCGGAGGGAGGTGGGGCCCAAGCAGTTCTCGCGAGGCGTCCGCACTGCTCTCGCGAGAGCAGGGCTGTGAGGGGCGTCCGCCAGGGCCGGGCGGTGGGGCCGTGGCCCCGGGCGGGAGCTGCCGCCGACGCCCGGCGTTCAGGTGCCGGGGGCCCCGCCATTTCCAACATCCATCGAGTCCAACAGTCGTTGTCCCAGCCCTCTCCTCCTCAGCCTGCGTCTGGCCTGGCGTTTGGGATTTCCAAAGAGAGCAGCCTGAGGAAAGCCAAGGGGACGAGCCAGGCTTTGGCAGGTGCCCGATTAAGCATGGCAGGCAGAAAGCGTTACGGAAAAGTAAGGGGCTGTGTGAGAGTCTGCATTAAAGCAAACGCTGCCCATAGGGGGGGAGTCTACCTGAAAGAAAGTCTTGCTGGTTTAGATGTAAAGAGCGTCTTTGATACTCCTATGGCAGAAGGGGCCTTGCTAGTATTCAGGCTATGCTGCCAAATCTACCTTTTGCACAGGGTTTGTAGTCTGCTGACTGCTGGGGTTTACACAAAGATGATGTATTTGCAATGCTTCCCCCCCCCCCCTTCTTGATCTTAACACATTCCATGGATTTGTCATTTTAGCATACGGCAGAACAGCCTAGAGCATGTTTTAATGTTTTAGGTGAGTATGAAAATCTGTAGGCTCATATAATTAGTGTGGCATAAGGCAGCTGAACTTTTGTGTCACTTTTGAGATTTTTACCAACATAATTTTTTTTCCCAAATTGCAGATCAATGCTCTTTCATTCATTGGGACCAACCCTGCTGTCTGCCATGAGACAAACCCCTTGATATTTAGTTTGTAGTTGCCCTTAGTAATGAAATAGAAGCAAAACACAGCTTTTCACTATTACTATTCTGCCTTCACACGATTCCACTGCACCATTTTGGTATGTATAGGAACACTTGCAGAGCTGGCTTAGTGGCATGATTAGAGGACACAATGGTGATGAGTTTGCAAGGGCCAGTGCTACAAACCACATACTTTCTAGATTATTAATAGCGGTATGAAAAAAAGTTAGGTGTTGAGGTATTTAATAATTGTTAGTGAGTGTTCCATCTTACTCTTGTTACATTACTCAGATCACTCAGATCTCCAGAAAGTATGATAAATATGGAGCTACAGTGTAAATAAAACTGAATCTGAAATACTATTTCAATGTTTCTGAAGTATTTTGAAATACTGTCAGATAGGAGTCCAAGACAACCTGTGATTAAGGAGGCTTTAAATCTGTTGTTCACCTTTGTTGAAAATACTCTTGGTTTCCCATCAAATATGTACCTTGAATTTTGAAGTATTTTGAAAAATCTTGTAGTTAACTTTTCTGCTCATTCCTCACCATTGTTTAACCACTTATTTTTCAACTAAAATAAAATAAATCCAGTGTTCAGTAGCTTGGGGGCAGATTACTTACATCGTAAGTTTGATCCATTATCATATCAGTACACATATGGTAGAACTAAAATTAGCTACATCTTATGGAAGAAACATCATAATAGGTGGTGATAGACACTCCAGTCTTCTTAAATAATGTTTGTTGGCAGCTTTTTATTCTACTTTTGAGACTTCTAGAATCTAAAAGTTTGTGATGTAGGAAAGTAATAATTTCCTCAGAGGTAAGAGAAACAGATATCTTAAATATATGCACAGACCTGATAAGTAGCAATAAAATAGCCCTCTTGCCAATTGTTCAGGTATTTTACCATAAACAGGACAATTTTTTTTATTTATAGGAAGCACTCTGGAAAATAATTATGCTATCCATTTTATTTCCCAGTAAACTGTGTGAGCAGTTTATTCTCATATTCTCTCATGCTGAACTTTATAGCAATATAAATCCATTGACTTCTACAGTGTTATCTACTCAACAATAAGTGATCATGGATTAAGACCAGCAGCTGAACTTTACCGTTATCTCCCTTCCAGATTTATTTGATTTTATGTATCCCATAATCGCATACTTGGCCACCAATTACTGAATAGATCCTTGGCTCATTAAACGTACTAGAAAAGTACTGAAGAGTCTGCTATTCCACATTCACGTACATTGAATGTTGTAAGCTGACTAGTCTAACTGGAACTGCATCTCATTCATCTCATAAGAGTAAACACACACACCTAGACAATAAAACTGTGGGAAACATACTTCACCATTGTTGCGCTTGAACAGATACGAAACTTTCAATGGTGTCATGGCTCACGTCCAGATTTCAAAATAACCCTTAGTATGGCACATTAAACTAGGTGACAGAATACTTATCCACGATCAACTCTGCAAAAAGGGAATCTAATTTAATCCTAGCCCATTTTAGACCTGGCTGGTCTGAAATGTTTAATCTTACTAATAGTATGTGAAGCTGTTGATTTTCAATTACGCTTTAGTGGTAATGCCTTCCTTCTTCATGACTGGACTATTTACCAGCAAAGCAACTGATGACTGAATTTCTCTTGTAAGAGTACTGCAATGTTGCAGCACAGATAAAATAAAAAATAGCCTTTAATTCCCCCCCACACCTTTTGGGGGGTAGTACAGAGGCTGCATCAGTGTTTCTAACCATTCAGGTAGCAGAAGGTGGTCTAGCTCACTGCATATGCATACAGAATAGGGTTAAAAGTGATTTGCAGAATGCTTACATTTTTTATTCTATTACCTTAAATTTAGATGTAAAGATTAAAACCAGCTTTGAATTACACTGGGGAACTCCAATTTAAATATTTTAATTGCTTTAAACACAGTGATAAATATATTACTCTTTTCCTGTATATATAAATATATATACACATATATATGTAAAAAATAGTGAAGTCCTTGTTTATTCTCATGAGATATAGTAGATTGCACATATACATACATGGCCAGTGTGCTCACAACGTCCTTGACTCGCGCATCTGCATTGAGGGATAAATATGTTGCTTAACTCTCTAGTCATGTCCATTTAATGAACTTTATGTTGCAGTTGCCAATAAGGACATCAAAGGACCCCAACTTCAGATGCAGCAAATAAGAGCGTGTGGCACAGTTCAGCTGCTACCTAAACGGGATTTAAACCGGGAGCGTAGGAACTGGCAGTCCTCTGAATGGTATGATTTCTTACAGCTGGGAGGGGGCACAGAGCACACCACTGCTGTCTGGCACAGGTAGTTGCTTTCTCTGGAAAAATAGGGAGGAGCCACACCATCACCCCCACTAGTTGAATTTGATTCTTCTCAAGCTGCTTGCGTAGCCACTTTTCAAATCGAGCCAAGATCAAATTCCCTGGTGCCAATAACATTGTTCACTTTAAGAAACCCTCTTCTTTGAAGTGCTTTCACTGCTCCTCACGTGTAGTCAGAAACAGCCAGGATTTATTCAACTGAAACTCTCAGGTCTTTTAGAGAGCCTTGATGGAGGGAAAAATAGCAACCTGAGGATGCTGTTGCAGGACCCCAGTGCAGTGCTCCTGGTCCTCAGACTCTAAGCAGCAGCGCCCATTTGTTAGCTGCATGCGGAAATGCTTTGCGCCTACTGATGTTTCTCAGGTTAACATGAATAGTCTGAGTAGTTACGCGTGTTAATCTCAGCCTTGGAAGGCTGATTCAGGCTTGGAAGGCTGAAGTAAAAGTTTGCAGGTCTGTGTACAAAATCATGCCACCTACCTTTTACTGTAGTGAACGACAAGAATTCAGGACAGGAAAACAAGCAAAAGAGAAACAACATACGGGACATAATATTTTACTTACCTTTTGAGGAAAAAAATCCCCAAACAATGGTCCCTGCCCTTCCTGCCCCCTAAAAAAAGCAGCTGAGGAAATCCCAAATAAAACAGAACACATAAACTAGAGGGAGAGAGAGGATGGCAAGCAGTATTTTGAAAAACTGATTTATTCGGTTTGAATTTTAAAAATGTGCTGTGTTAAAATCCTGTAGCTTGAGAAATCAAAGCTCTCTTGTAGCATTTTATAGGCTCTACAGAGAGTCCCTGTGCAGACCATACAGTTCAGCCAGCTATAATTTTTCTTTTGAAAATGGTTTATTCCTTAGCAAGTTTTCCTTCCGTATTTGATAGCAAAATCAACAGAGATGATAAAAATTAAACGTTTTTTCCTGATGAATATTTTTCGCTTCTGTGAGCGTATGAAACTTTCCCTATGTTCTTTTCCATTTTCCCACACTTTGAAGAAAAATTTTTACACAGAGATACAATGCTGCTAATGAGAAGGTAATTTCAATCTGCTATTCACTGCATTTTTAAGCTGCTCGGGAGGCCTTTTTATTTGCACTCTACAAAAGAATAATAATGTTCGTTTTTGCATCAACCTGGAAATAGCTGGCAGTAAACACCTCCATAATTGGAGCTTCCTGTTATGTGACTACCATAAAGTCTTACATAATCCTGTATAGATATTTTTGTATCTAGTGGTACACTGGGGACTCTGATTTATTTTTTTTACATCATGAAAGAGAACGATATTTGTTTCACTTAAAGATAGACAAAAATAAGATTTCCAGGGAGGTAGAAGTAGCTATGTGAGGGTTTTCAAAAATGTAGCTACACAGATGGTGAGAAGATTCACATTTACTTAAGTTAAAGAGTTATTTTGTCCTAACAGGCATGACAAAACCTGTCTTCATTCCTTTCTATTCAGCTCAGCAAGTACTTCTGTGCTCCAGTAGTTAATCAGTTACCAGATTCCACAGCTTTTGTTTTCACACTGTTTAATTTTTCTTATTTGACACAGAACCTGTGAATGGATTCAGTTGCAGATACAGGTACAACTTTTAGGTCTGCCTACTCTTTATGATCAGGACTGCTTTTTGTTACCATTGCCACCACCGTTACTCATTCTAAACTGGTAAATTTCTAATAAGTATATAGAAAGAAGGTAGTAAGAATGACAAGTACGTTTCCTATCTTACCATGAAGCCAATTCTGAACATGTAAATCTAGATTTAATTAACTCACTCCGTAAAATTGAACAATTTTAAAAGTTAGTCTGGCAAGAATTAGTAACCGCACATCTTACTGTAATGGCACTATACCTTGTCACGACAGTGCTGTTATGAGACAGGGATTATAAGAACACTGGATAAAACAGAAGACCAATAGGCAATACTTAAGTGACCTGCTCAAAATAAGTTGTTGGCAGTGGAGTTTCTATCTCTCACTCCTGCGCTTAGTCCATTGAACTGCCTCTCCAGTAAATACTCTTGCAGACAGAGCAGATGATGTTGAGCTGCACACAGAAGGGTCAAAAAGCTGCACTCACAAAAATCCTGTCAACAAGCGCCATAGAGACTGGCAGTACTCAGACATGTTAAGGAGATAGCCATTATACCACTTCAAGCATAAGACAAATTTTTGCTTAAGGTTATCTTAAATTAATTTTAAAGAAAGACTTTCAAAACTCACCCTTCTGTTTGAATTGTGAAAAGTTCTGTTCTTGATCGGGGTGATAAATATTTACTATTGACTTTCCCTCCAGCTATAAACCTCAAGTGTAAGTAAGATGAGGAAGCCACTGTGGACCACACTAGAGAATGCCGAGAGGAGATCTGCTGCACCTAAGATATATACAATGTGCAATGGATAACCTAATATGCCTTTCATTTAACTGGCTGGGCAGGTTTCTGCATTCTGGAGAGCATGGAATCATACCAGAATTTGTTGGCATAACAGGCCCGTCAGACCGGTTCCCGGGGCGCCCAGGAACCTGCCCAACCAGTCTGCATCAAAGGCCGGCCCAACATGCTGCAGCTCAGCTCGGCTCAGGGAGGCTTCGTACACGGTGAATTATTCACGCCTCTGTCAACTCCCAACATACTACTCAGAGAGAATGATGTAGCCTCCAGCAAAATAATTTACTGAGGGGTGGGGGAGTGATACATCCTTGTTAAGTGTAGCAAGATCTTATTGTTATAAATTTTCTTTCATTTTATATGCAGATGCACTGGGCTAGAGGTCTTGCCCAGCATAAGTACAAAGAGAAACAGGAAAGAAAATACCATTTTTTTATAACACTAACTGTACAGACTTATTATAATCAAATAACACCAAATCTCTAGTGTGACCAGCTAAAAAAACCCCAAATTATGCTCTAATTCAGATTTATTTCCAGTCCTGCTCTAAGAGTTTAAGTATAGCTACTGTATGTATAGGATTCAGCGTAGCTTTGTTACATGTGGGAGATGGGACACTGGGAACTTGGAGATGGAATATCCACCTCGTGACTTTGGTGGAGCCCTAGGTCAGTGCAAGCTCACCCTGAATTACTGCACAGGATATTTCAAGGTGAAACAGGTCAGAGAACATGGGAGCGTATGGGACATGCTTCCATAACCATGAGGAACTACTTGTGAGGCAACACCCTGCTTCTCCAACGGATACAGCAGCTGCCCTGTTACAATAGCACATAGGCTGCAGCAGCAGCTGCACCGCTTCTTGCTCATGGTTGGGGGGCAAGAACACTTGCACATCAGTCCTGCATATAGCGTAGTTATTCAAGCTGCAGGCAGAGATCAAGATATGCCCCAACAGAAGCCTGCATCTGTGTAAACTTATTACTTTTTTTTTTCAAATACTAATATAGACCATTACTTTCAGATCTCCTGCTGTGATTGTCAGGGTTGTTGACTAAAATCAGTCCAAACTGTAGAATTTTAACACTTCTAGAAATGTGATCATGGATACATACAATCAGTGTGCTAAACCTATGCTTAGGCAGGCTCTTTTGTTTTTTTTATTTAGTCACCTAAATTTAAACACTCAGGCTTGAAAAAATTGGCTCTTTTTAATGTTGTCAAAGGCTCTGAGTAACTGTAGAAAGCTGTGTTTGTTCATAAAATGATCCCACAGTGGTACCGTTTATCCTTTTTTAGATCTTAATTTCTTACCTACCCATTTTAATAATAGTTACTAGACAACTAGTGGTCAGAACAGGAAGTTACGATCAAATTCAACCAGTGTTGTGCAACATGGG
This sequence comes from Balaeniceps rex, assembly GCA_013401315.1. Taxonomy (NCBI): domain Eukaryota; kingdom Metazoa; phylum Chordata; class Aves; order Pelecaniformes; family Balaenicipitidae; genus Balaeniceps; species Balaeniceps rex. Next base: position 28,097 of record VYZW01038193.1, read on the forward strand.
CAGTTTTTTCATCATTGACCACAGTACGTAAAAGAAAAAATGCTGGTATTTTACTATACTCTACTCAGATTATTTTACTACAGGAAAGTAACCGTTCTTATAAGACTACATCTTATGACAGCCTTGAAAGGAGGGCTTAACTGTGAAGAAGGCAACTGGATTACTAACTCAGCTGAAATGACAGATGTACGCTGTTTGTGCTTGCAGTCACACCACCTTAGGCTATGATTTCATACAGCTAAGCAGGGCTGGGCTTGGTCAATACTTGGATAAGAGATTTACAAAAAGTCCGCTGCAGGAAGTGGTTTTGGTGATTCAGTAGGCTACACTGAATAATTGGGCATCAGTGCCAAATGTGATGGGTCCTGGATATGCCACAGTCTTGGTGCCATGTAAGATTGAAGTTTTTAAAGACTCCAGAGCACTTTCCACAGGCCCTACATCTTGAACTGTAAATCCCTGTCCAATGTGAATGCACTATGTCTGCCTACAGTTTGTTTTTATGAGTGTCACATAATTGGATAAACTGCATAACTGATTAACACAGGTGAATTACCACCCAAAATAGCTGTTAGACTACACAATGTGGAAAAGGTTCTGCGTGCATAATAGACTTAAGGAGGGTTGGTGTGCTTCAAAGCTGGTCTACACCTTCCAGCTATGTCAGCTGGTCTCATAAAAGATACTGTCTGAAATTTTATGTCCTGCATCCTGAGCTCATCATGGCAACATCAGGGCTGAAGAAAGAATATTTTTACAATTTTTAAATTGATAGAATAAATGCCAGCTTTCTTGATACCTTTTCTCCAGATTAAACCTGGAGCCTTGTAGTGAATCTGATGGTGGGCCTTTAAAAGACATTGGGCTTGCCATTCAACTGTTTACTGAAGCCTGAAGAGTATAGGGATAAAGGGGATCTTTACTGTCTCTTCCTTTGACTTGGTAGCTTAAAGAAAACTTTGAACACCTTTTCTCCTCTTGTGCCCCCAAACCAAAACCACCATGTACATACCTTACAGATTCAGTAGGGGCTTCTCATCAGTAGGGTCTTCTCATATAGGGTTGCTGGCAGGGTTGAGACCTTAAACTAGGCTTTTATAGTCATTTCCACAAGTTACAGAAATTTAATTTTTCATAAGTAAAAAGCAAAGGTATAGGACAAAGAAGTGATTGTATGTATCAATACATTCTTGGATAAACATCACTTGACTGTTGTTCTCAGCCTTGTAACTCATGACAGTTCTAAAAATATGTATAACAGAAATGAATACTGTAGTGTCAGACTTGCTCAGAGTTCTCTGTGAGAGAGATTGCTTTTCCTCCTGAAGAAGGCAGTATAATTATCTGAAGTAGCGAATCCTTTCTTATTTGAAATATAATTTGCAATGAAGGGATCTTATAGATGAATGCTCTTTCAAATAAAACCTATTATTAAATGCTTTTCCAATTGAGAATAGATTATAAGTTGTTTGTCATCTCCAGCTTCAGTCAAGAAAAGTCACATAATGCTTATCTGTGAACTCTTCCAATTTATACAATGATCATGTAAAATCTTCAGAAGAGGCTCAGAGAGGTGCAATTCTGAAAAGTAAGACAATCTAAATGGCGCAGGCTTCAACTTGTTCTTATAGTGAAGGTATGCACAAACATTCATGTCTACAAGTATTCATTACAGAGAGTTTACAACATACCTCCCCGTAGCTATCAAAAGCTGCTCAGTACTTTCACAAACAGATTCAGATAACTCACATGCCCCCACACCCCTATCAGAGTTCGGTAGTATCTCTCTCCTCTTGACTGGTTGTGTAGCAGTGTAAGGACAGGGTGACTGTTGGTTTGTAAAGGGCATATTGAAAACTAGGCCAAGTCCTACCTTGGATAGGGAAGAGTGGTAGCAGCAGTTTATTTCTGACCTAGAGGCTAGCTAGAGAAAAATGCCTCCAAGTGAGCCAAAGGATGCAACCTAAAGCATTTTTTGATGCTTTTCTGAGCAAGAACAGGTTTAGAATTTGTTGCAACTGATTTGCTGATGATGACAATTTCTCGTTTATCTCAGCTGAGACAGCAGGGCTGGGCGCTGGCAAGTTATCAAAAAAAATTACAAGATAACTATCACTATTCTCACTACAAGAGTAAGCCTGATGTAAAAGCCTGGGTATTTTTCTCTGAGAGCAAAAAAGCCTTGAAATATTACTATTCTTGGTGTCAGTCTACCTCTTTCTTCACAATTCTCAAGACTATCTTTAACAGTTGGTCCAGTTCGGTAATTCAAGAAGGGAAATCAGTTTTGTGAAGTTTGGGTGTAGAGAGGTCTCCCTATGGGCTGTAATGCTACAGGAATGTTGTGAGGACATGTAAGAGAAGGATTAATTCCTAGGAAATTCCAACATTTCCTTCTGCTCTTGGAGAGGAGGAGGGAAAGAAAGGAAGTACAAACAGAAAGTAGCAGAAGCACCTCAGACCATTACGCTGGAACGAGATTGCACAAATGGCTGGAACCTCCATTTTTGTCTAATTCAAAGAAGTCCTCCCTACAAATAGTCCTTTCCAGCGCTCTCTTATATGGAGAGTGATTGGTTATTACTTATTTCAGAAAAGAGTGCCACAGACTAAAGTATCAACATCCCTTGTCAATGGATTTTCTTGTCTGTTGTCTGTATTTGACCAGGTTTGAATATTATTATTGCATTGCAATTATTATTATTATTAAGCATTGCAGCTTATCCTCCTACAGACATTTAGGAATACTTTGTCTTTTTTGTGGAGATTAATCTTTACAGAAGAGTGAGTATTTGCTATAAAGAGAGTTATAAAGCAGGAACGAGAAGTGGCATTGCTGTAATTGTTTGGGGGTCTGAATAATAAATATTTTTCTGTTATTTGTCTTCTTTTTCAGATGATACTGTATTAAGTAACAGGCTTTCTATGTGGACACATGGAAGCATGGGATATCAGGGACCTCACAGTTATCTTTTCCCATGCTGACATTAGATATTTTATTTCTCCATTTTGTCTTCTACGTCTTCATTTTTTTAAAATATGAGAACTACTTACCCACCTCATGGTGATTTAGCTTGTACTTACAGTCTCTTCTGCAGTCCTTTGTCAAAGACCTTGGAAAATGCAAGTAAATTATCTACTACTCATTTATCTGCTGTTTTACTAATACACCAGATAGTTTTAAGAAGGAGCTACAGTTTTCTATTGCAGGAGGCTTGCTGAAATGTCCTTAGCATATTAGGTTTCTCTTTGTGTTTCATATTGCTAAATGTAATAATACTTTAAATCAAGCTGTTACTGAAGAAAGACTCACTAAAATTTCCCAAGATTATTCACTAGATCTATTTAAAAAAAAAAAAGAATATGTATCTGTTGATTTCCGGTGCTTTGAGTATTAGTGAGAAAATGTATTTTTGGTTTGAAACTTGATATTAGTGAGAAAATAACTTTTGTTAGAAACTTAAAATGCGACTTTGTTATTAAGCATCTCCAGAATTCAGAACATCAAGAGAAACCCAACCACTCATTCACCCAATCACTTCATTCAACAGTTTTTTGTTGCAGTATTTTCTCTTCTAATACCTAAAGCTTTGTTGGTCTTTGATGCTTCCTATACTTAGAAACAGCAAGAGCATGAGAGTATTGGGAAAATACTAGATGGAAGTAAATGTAGGTTCCAACTTTTCAAAAGAAAAGCAGACTTTTGCAATTAGTATCTTTCAGGTAAAATTCTGAACTTCTGAAGTTAAAAGGAGCTTTGCTAATGACTTTACTGAAGCCAGATTTTTAATCCTCTTATGCTACCTTTCTTGTATGATAAAATAATCAAACAATCTTTTGAAAAAATTACCATTCCAGTATTTGTGTCTGGCTTGAGCTGTTAAGGGAGCTACTTGCTTTTTGAAGCAAGGGGGAAAGATAAACTTGAGTTTCTCCTGCAGTGCGAGTCAGTACACAGAATACAGGACCATGCTTTATTGTAACCTAAGAATCCCTTCCAGGCCTTGCATGATAAAAGCAGCAAATCAAGACACAGACCCATCAAGCCTCCAGCTTTGACCTTCAGCCTGTGACTTGAACCATAAGTATGCTTGTATCCGTTCAGTGCATCATCCAGCAGATCACTAGCTGCCTGTAATCCAGTGATCATCTATCTCTGGTGAATTTGATTCTGTGGGAGAGGTCTAGCAGCATCCCATTGCAACAGGCAGAAAAGCATACTGTTTAGCAATGCCTTGTGCTCAGATAAACCCATTAAGTGGCGGACTCCCCAGCTGCATTGTAGGGTTTTTCGTCATGCCTCTTGCCTGCCAAGTAACACTATGTCTCAGATGTGTCCTTTTGTCTTGACACGGGTTGGGGTAACAGTGTTGCATGTCAGAAAAGAGGAATCACAAGAACATTTTCAATGAAATGTACTTCATCGTATTTAGTTCTTTTGCTTCCTTAGTGACAGTGCTTCTAAGGCTAAATGACAGATTTGTCAAGATCTACTAATGTATATCTAGAATATATAAAATAAGGCCCATCTTGCTTCATCAGCCTATCTCCAAAACAGATTTTAATCCACTTTGCAAGCTACAACATATTGAAATTACAAGGCTCTGTGAGAAGGGATGCTGAATTTGAAGTTAACTGCTGTTGTTTCAAAAGCAGTCACTCTCAGAACAATTGAGTAACCTATAGAAAACCCAGGGAAACTGGTGTTTATATAGCTCTTATGTCTGATTCTTTAACAATGTTCTGTGTTTCTTATGGATATCCATAATTAAAAAGGAATTGGTTCTTTTCTCATATTCCTTTTATTTGTTCTTTGTATGAAAAGAAAAGGACCTCTGATTTTTGAGAGCCTTTTTTTTGGTCTTATTTGTCGTTGTTTCTTATATTAAATTCAGTTCTGTGACTAAATTAATTTATGTTAAAATTAATGTAACTAACAGGGAGATGAATTGGGCCTACTTGTTTCATCTGATCTCCTCCTCTCCCTCTCTCATTTTTTCAACTTCTGTCATCTGTGGTAGGTTGTTTATATTCAGCAACTACAACAGAGTCATATCTTCATTGCTTAGCCCGTTGTCAGCTCTTTCAGGACTTTAACAGGAAAAAGTTCACACCAGTAAGGCAGCATTATTGAAATGGGATGAACAGAGGGGCTTGTTTATATGCCTCATCCAGTATTTCTTCTTTATGCTGTTTGAAATATAGATTAGCTCCCTTCCGGGCAATCCCAGGAGGAGGTAGCTTCTGGCAGAGGGAGGGGAAGAGCAGTGGGAGGTGGGAGAAAGCGTGGTAGTGCCTTCCCCCAGCACAGCCCTCTGCAGAGGTTCTGTCCACCTTCCTCTGAAACATGCAGCTGGAGCCCTGACTCTCATGAATGGCAAAGAGGCTGTCATTCCCCTTCCTGATTTACCCAGAAGCCAAGTTTGCCATTGTCTCCCAGTTGTGCCCATGAAAGTGTTTGTGGGTTTTCTCGGTGGATGGCATCAGTGAAATAATCTGGTTAAAAAATGCTATACTTTAGCAAAAGGAGCTTTAAAACAAAAATTATTGAATTAATATAATACCACAGCCCCAGAAACCCTGTATTAGGGTAGCTGAAGTACTGGCAAACCTTGGCAGGGCAGGCAAAAGTGATGTGCCCACAGGATTATATTTTTTAGAAAAAACCTATGTTTCATTTTAAAACAAAGCCATCAGTGGTAACATGTCTGAGGGGGCACATGCTTAGAGCTTTGCAATATATGAAAGGAATCAAACTTTTGGGAAACTAGCACATGCACAGTAACCAAAACCTTATTTAATACGATATGAATGCTGTTCAGGCCTTAATTTCATGAGGAAACTGTATAATGGACTTACAGCTACAATGTAAGCACATTACTGGACTAATTCTAGAAACGACACAATACATTTTCCTCATTCCCAACTTGTTTATCACTGAAGAGATGGGATCAACTAAAAAAAAAACCAAACACAGAAAAGGTAATTGTGATTTAACAATGTCTTTTGTGTTACATTTATTCTCCTCCCTCAGGAAAGCTGTATAGCTAAAACATAAACTGTTCACCTGCACAGGAAAGTTTTAAACTTTGAAGTGATTCTTCGTTACATGATGCCAGTCAAGTTTCTTTTTGCACTGTGGTTACTGTGCTGTGCATAACACCACAGTATTTTCAATGCTCTAGTGATCAAAAAAAGAAGTACAATACAGACACAATGTAAGTATTGTTGTTTCCATAAGTACTTACGAGCTTCTGAAAATTCCAAGGGAAGTGGGGATTTGCCTTAAGGAAAGCATATTTTTTCTGGTACTTCCGTAAGCTCCTGACAGAAGGCAGTTGTGTCAGGACTGATGGCTCAGGTAGTCTTTACCACCTCAGGTAGTCTTCTCCACCTGAGGCAAGACCAGAATCTGGCTGATAGCTCCCCAGGATTCTGAGTCACACCGCCTGAGAAAACAGATACTACAGGTTTTCAGTGTAGAAGGGCTTTTTAAATGATTCAGTTAAGCTAGACGAAATTCATCTGCGGCCACTTATATTGATTTCCATTTCTAATCAGCTAAGCTAAGCCAGGAAATCTAGTTTGAATGTGAACTTCAGTGATCAGACGACTTCTTGGATTTGCTCAGTGCACTCAGTTTAAAATCTCATCTTTAATCAGTGTGTCTGACATAGGAAGATTAGAGAGAGGTAAGCTTAAGGTGTGAATTTACAGCACTCTAGCTACTTTGCCCTAGTCCTTGCTGAACGAACACTTGTAATAAGTGTAAGTGTATCCTACTTTCAAAGTGGACTAACTAGTGAACTTTGATGGCATTCCCTAGTCCACTTGGCAGTGATTACCTTGTATAGCTGAGACCTAAGTTAATCTATTGAAACTTGCTCATATCCCATGTGTGAGATTCAGCTGTATTTTTCCATGCACAAAGTCGGCAGAAATGTCAGCAAGCCTGACCTGGAGCATCTTCTCTAAAACTGGTGCTTGTACAGATAAAGTGCGTAAATTAATTGGGTGCTCTGTAATTCAGGTATCTAAAAGGGACTTTCCTACCATCCCTTGTGCAAGTTCTCCCAGCATTTTCTTCTTTAGGAAATAAATCATATTTTAACAGATGCTTTTTCAAAAGTAAAATAATTGGAATTTGATCAAGAGTAATAAAAGTGGATCTACTTGTACAGTGTGGAGGCCTTGCGTGTTTCTATTTGCAAATCAGCAATTTGGTTTTCTTCTTATGTAAGCATTTAGAAATGCAAAATCAGAACCCACTGGTGAAGCCATTCTTTGTTTGGCCCAACACTGAGAAAAATAACTCTGATGCACCCTCTAGAATTAACAAAACCACATTTATAAGGAAAAAAAAACCCTGACAATCTATTTCTAGCCAAAACTAACTGGGTAACCATCACTCACCTTAGCTGGCCCAAACACAGACTCTCCACCTACCTTCTTATAACTGGGCTGACTCATACACAGTCAGGACCAGACAGTATGCTCTGTAAAATGGCAGCAAATAGGAACCTTTTTTTTAGACAGCAAAGAATATTGTCTAACAAACCCCTTTAGAATTCAGTAAATGAAAATGTGTGAGCTAAATGAAAATCTGAGAGAACACCTTCCTCCACCCCAGACAATTTAAAGTACATATGGAATAGTGAACAAACAGTGTATATGTACCTCCGGTCATATATTTTTTCTGACACTCATGTCTGTAGTTCACTTCTGGCTCATATTCAAGTAAATACAGGAAGATTATTAGTTCTAAGAACAAATATCAGGGACTCATATTTGAGTTATGCTTTAAAAGGCATCGAAACAAAAGTATAAGGTGTTAAACCACATCTGAGGTATTGATCTAGGCTCTGCTACTATTTAAGCAGACTTCCTTGTTATATATTAAGACACAAAATATTTGACTAATGAAGTGCATAAAATTATTTTCCAGCCTGAAATGGGTGATCTCAGTGTAGGTGAGGGAAGAATTTGTCCTGTTGTGCTTTCTCCTTTCATTGATTTGTTGCTCTTTAGGTTTTGTGTTTTAGGATTCTTCAGAGGATTGTCTCTGTTTATTCTGTGGGGGCATGCAGAACCAAGGGATGAAATCGGTTCGCCTCTTTTATAAACTGGGCTGGCAAGGATCCTGCTGCCAAAATGTCTGTGCTAAAAGGGACAGGGAGTGCTTGTTGCCCACACAGACAATTGCTGCTTCCCCTGTGCAGCCAGATACCTAGCTGCTCCTCAGTAAAAGGTCAAGGAGATAGATGAGTGGTGGCTATGTTGGGGTGAGAGCAGAGGGAGGGAGGGGTTATATCTCCTTGCAGGAGCAACCTGCTACTTCCAGTTTCTTCACTGCAGCAGCAAGGGGTTAAACCCTCAGCTCATGAGTTTTGTCAGCACATGTGAGTTACTTTATCCTCTTTTTTAGGGTGCCAAGATCCAATCTTCCCTACATGCTGAAAAGCCCTGGGACAGCCCAGTGTCAGCGGTGCTGGTTTCTAAGAATCGGCACACTTATATACCTACTGCTCAGATGATATCTTTTTTGTTTTTCCAATCATGTCTGCCTCTTATATTTTAAACACAAAGCGGTACAAGGATTAATGCAAGTGGAATGTGTGTACTGGAACATGGCCTATTTGTTACAGGAAGCTATTGTCACGCGTTACTGACAATCTGACATAGGCTCGATTGTCTGAATTGCAGCGTAAAACGGGAAACTTACCCTTGAGGAAATATAAACCATTTATCAATGGCTAATCTCCAGGTTGTCTTCTTAATGTCAGTGAGAAACAAGAATTCAGTGACAGAGAGAAGTTGGTTTTTTGTCATAGGTACTCTACCTGGGTCACCAGTGATACCAGGTGGATTTTCTTCATAAAATAACTTTTTTCTTTTTTGCATTGATTGTAGCCATTTACAATACTAGGCAAGAGGAACAGCACCAAGAAAAGACATTCTGGTCTCAGTGAATTTCATGGCACAATGGGGTTGATTTCAACTGGAATTGGTTTTAAAACTGAAAACAGTCACTTTGGTTTCCACTCTCTCCTTTTTGGAAGTTTCTAGACCATGTTTGGCCCATTCCTGGGCTGTGAAAGCAAGTGAAATCTCAAGAGTGCCCTGGCTCTCCACCATCTTGTTGTCTTGAAAACTAGGCAGGATCTGGCTCAGCCTCTGTCATTTAGATCGAAATGCCCTTTTTAACATAAAAAGAAGTTTATTGGTGGGACAAAAGTTACCACACTTAATTGCCTTGCAAAGTTTCTTTTAAGGGACACCAGAATTACTGAGAATTCAAATAATATTTAGCTTCAGTAAAACTGTGGGAGTTTCTGTCTGCCATAGGGATGACGTAAGGGTTAGACTGAGCCCCTGGGGGTGAGGGATATCAGGAGTGATCGAGGGCAGGAAAGCTGGACTGCGTGCTACATTTTGTTTTGCTTCAGGCTTATGACAGCCCTATTGCATTGCTGCTTGGAGGCTTGGCATCCTCTCTTTTTCAGCTGGCCTAACTAAATAGTCCACCTCTTCCTCTGGATGCCTATGTATGTGTTGTAGGAACAGAAGGAGCATAGGCAGTGCTGAAAAACCCACGGGGGATCACAGGGCACACTCCAAAGCACTTGGCTGATGAGCTGCAGCCTGTATGGGAGCACTGTGTGCTGTAGTTGTTGACAAGTGGTGTTGAGGCTGGGGTTGGAGAAGGCAGCAGCTGACACCAGTGGTAGTATTCAGGGTGTGAATAGGAAGGAGGGCATGGGAACAGCAGGGATGACAGCTGACACAGCAACTGAAGGATGAATCAGGGTGCAGGAAGGGGGAAGGAATTTGCACAAGAACACAGACAATTTGGATTTGAGTTTGAAAGTTTCCTTCTCGTGAAAGTAAATGCCTGCTGCTACTTTAAATACACTCATTCTCAGGGGCATTTATACTGTTACCCAACTGCTTATGAAGCTGTTCACCAGTACTGGTCAGAATCAACCTGCATATTCATTTTCTAAAGAGAAATTAGTCTTGTTTCTGTGTAGGAAGTGATTAGCACCTTTGCTAAGCATATTGCAATCCTTAGAGAAATCCAACCATTCCAACATCTGAAAAACAGTAACATGAATGTTTCCAATCATCAGTGTTTTCAGCAGTATCAATCAAGCAGCATGCTTAAGAAATCAGGAAAACATCTTTATCCAAGCAACTTTTTCCTGTTTCTGTTCTGGTTCAGCTTTTCCTCTGATTCAACTCCAGAACAATCACCTTATGGCAATTGTTAGGAAGGTTGGAAGAGTTAAACCAGGGTGAATATGGCCCTTTTGTTTGTGCTATCTGTACTTTTTGTACTCTAAAGCCCAGGGTGACACTTGATATTGTACTTAGTCAAAGCCTTTCAAGCAGTGCTCTCTGTATCAGATTAATGATGCTCTGAGTTACACAGGCAGCAAATCAACCAAATCAATACACATACAATAGTTCAGGTGGCTTTTTGTCAAAAGAATGAAGGACTTGCTGTGACAACACCACCGGAAAGATAGAAATATGTGGGCAGATGGCAGTACAGCCTCGTTCGGACAAGTGAACAGCCTGAACTAGTGTCATCTCACCTGGCATGTGACCTGAGAGAATTTGGCTCTGAGTTCTTTCCTCCATTTTGCATGGCCCTTTGTTCATTGTCTTTCAGCAGTGACTGATGTTTGAAATCCATATGCTACTGCTGCATACAAAGCTCTAGCACCAGAGGAAAGCAACCTGAGCTTTAGAGACACTTCAAAAGGAAAAGAACATAATATCTATCTTGGAACAGCTATTTAGGCTGTTTTTTTAATAAAGTTTTGCCCCTGAGAACATGGCAGTTGCCTATCTTGAGCAGTTATTACCTTACCTTTATTTTGAGGGATCACTCAGCTCAGCTGGGACCTCTGCACTTCCATCAAGGAGGCTAGCCATCTCAATACTTAAGTACAAATTGACGTGTGAAATACTTTTCAAAAAATCCTGATGCTAGGAGAAAAAAAAAGAGATAAAACTGCCCATTTTAATGTAAATGTTTGGGTCAGAACAAGAGGAAGGACTCTTTTGGTAGCCTGAGGAGTTTGCTTCTGCAGGGTCAGACTGCAGGCCTTCCAGAGAAATTCCAATGACATTGTTGTTACAAATGCTAAATTGTCTTTTCTGTTTCTTTTCTTTTTTTTTTTTTAATAAGTTATCTGGTTTTATCATGCAGGAAGATCAAAAGACATATAAGCACCATGAAAGAAAGCTAGGAAAAGATGCAAGTGCAGAGAACCTGGCAAAAGACTACCAGGTGAGTGACCTTGGGGAGGCTGAGCTGGCGTCTGGCTGGGTCTGAGATTCCAGGGTTAAATCAAGCAAGTTACTTGCTCTGGCCACTTAGGAAAGGCAGATACACAACAAGGGGGATTTTATTTCTGTGTTTCTTGTTCCCCTGTAACTGGAAGACAGCTAATATCAGGAATGCTGTTGCCTCGGATCCCTGCTGGAGGAGATGATTGCTTAAGGCAGAGCATGTGTGAGGAAAGACATTGGCTTACTATTCTGTAGTACTTTCCCTGATGTGTTACACAGCATGACAAATAGAACACCACTTTCATGATGTTTATATGTTTTATAATACATGCTAGCAGTAGAATCAAGGCCAAGTGCCAAGATAGTTAATTAATTCCACTTTCCTGAATTGCCCATAAGGTGTAAGTTATGTATGGCAATTACCTCCTTTAAACTGTTAAGCGTGCAGAAAGGCGTTATTGCCTGCTGTCTTTCTACCTGCACCCTGGCAGGGGCAGCAAACCTTGCTGTGCATTTGCTCACATGGTGACACAGAAGTGCCATGCTCCTTCCTGCTGCTGTTAGAGCCATGATGAACTGCGCCAGCAGCCCCACAGTGCTGGGGCTGCATGCATGCACGCAGCTGCCAGCAACTCGCTGCCTGAGGAGTTCCTATTCCAGGAGATGAGGCAGAAAAGGGTAAGGCACCAGTGTATCGTCATCATGGCTGTTATACGGAGGAAGAGAAAAGACAGACAGAGAGATGAAGTGGAAGGTCCAAGGTCACCCTGAGGAGCCGGAGTCACTGTAAGGAACTGCATCCCTCATTTAACCTACGTACCCTTCCCAGGACCTACCCACTGAACACTGTGTTAAATCACAAATCTTACAGATTTCTTTTACAGTTTAATTTCCTCATGCTGCTAAAACAATACCAGTCCCTGGCCATGTTTGCTCCATGTAACTTCAAGTGCTCCAGCAACTTGAGCAAACAAGGAAAACCACAATCAAAGGGCAAAACATGCTACTCCTTGCTTGGATTTCTAGTCTTTTTCTTTCTGCTGAAGGTGTGTGGTTGCTTTTTAATTATCTTAATCTGATTAGCCTTCACTGGACCTGTTGTATGATAATGAACCTAAACTTATACCTAACAGTCTGAGGTTGTTGTGTGACTCTGTAGGGTGATATAGTACCTCCCAGTCTGCTTGCAGGACACATTTAGAGGGCCTCTGTACTGAAACTAATGGACTTATGTGGTTCTGGTGTTTTATGCCAACGAATTACCAGATGTCCTGTGGTGGGTCCCATAGCCCAGACAGAGCTTCCTAAGCCACATGTGCAAGCTTGGAGCCAATGTACTTGAGTCTGCTTTGGGCTGCACAGGTTGCTTCAATGATTCTTTCCTGGGCTTCTTGGCACGCTTTGAGATACAGCTCTCTGTCAGTTTACAGGATAAAGATGATGTATCTGACCCATACTTAATAGCTAGACCACCATCTATCCCAGCAATCCATAGTGAGTAGGCAAAACCAGAGGACGGTGATGAATTTCAGCCCCTTCCCAGAGAGCCAGGCAGGGAAGAGGGGCTGTTCTCCAGGTCACAGCTTTCCCTGCTGGTCTGGGGAGCCATGGCAAGGTGGGGTGGTAGGAATACAGCTCAAAGCTTGTAAAGGGATGTAGCTATAAAAATGCACACTCTTAACCTACTAGGAAAATAAAATAGTTAATGGTGAAAAATTAGGGCGTTTTTACAATTGCATTTAAAACCCTAGGGGAACCTGTAATGGGCTAAATGGACTACTTAGAGAAAAGCCCTCATGTTTTCCTCTTTTTTGTGTGTGTTTTAATTTACTGTGTGTAGCTGCCATTATCCATAAACCAAAACTTACGACTCTGTTACAACAGGAGAAAAGAACACTTTATTGTCTGCTGTTGGCAGATCACCCAAAGTCCCCTCCCAACTTAACAAGCGTTGAGCTTCAATAAGACACAAGACACTTCAGAAAAAAACATTGCCACAAGGCTAATGATGACAACAGCTGCCAGCAAACTTTCCATTGCAAGCAAGTAAAGACTTGAAACAAATTTTAGCTCAAGTTTTGTTTTAGTAGCATCAGTGACATGTCTGTGCCGGCAAAGGCTCAAATTGCATTCCTTAACACTAGGACTGTAGACCTATCTCCTGGAGTCATTATATTGCAACAGCCTGGTAGTCATGAGTAGAGCTGTGAAGCCTTTAACAAATCTGACCTTTTTCTTCTTTTAAGAAAAGGTATTTACACCCTAAAAGGCCAGTGAGGCAAGTCACTGGAGTCTCATATAGATGAAAATTTCTGCATGCCAAAGGTACCTTTTATGTTTGGGGGAGGGCAGGAGAAAGAGGTTGTGGGTCTCAGCAGAGCTGGAGAGTCAAGAACTTTGTAATTATGTTTACTTTTCTGATATTAATTTTCTTCTTAGCAAGTTATTTAAAGCCCAGTCTACATCAGTGGCCTTACCTACATGAATTAGAGCTCTGTACAGTATGACTAGGTGAGGTCTGACCTCTGACCGTTCCCTTCATTTTTCCAATGTGGGGTGCAGTGCCAATTTTACTTGTACACCTCTCCCAACTGGGTGGACCATGAATTTGCCCTATATGAAGTTGCTCTATACAGAAAGCCTTGAAGATAATTAGATGAAAACAATGCCAAACCCTTGTTAGCAGCAAGATGTCTGAACAATATAACTGCAAGATGGTACAACACAGATAGTGAGTACTGTTTGGTAGGAAGAGGAATTCACACTGTCTGTTGTTGATGCACCCTCCCTTCTCAGAACAAGTCTTGCCATTTTGCTCAGCATCTGCAAGATGAAATAATGAAATAGAGAAATAATGAACAAAAGCAGGCTGGAAAGCCCTTCTGACATCCTGACTATCTTTTCTGTCTCATGAAAAGTATGATCTTAGAATGGAGACTGTCTTGCAGAGGTGGAATTAGCTATTTGGTAAAAATGGAACTTATTTAACGACTCTGCTCCCTGTGCCGCAATCAGGAACATTTACATGTCGGTTTTCTGACTGAAGTACATTTTTGGTATGTGTAACCTAAGAGAGAGGCAGAGATTACATTTGCTCTAAGAAGAATCAAGAAATTCTGGGCCAAATAGGCTGCATCTCCCTTACTTGGTGGAGCACAAGCCAGAAAGCTGCCTGAAACTAAATGTACTTTCTCATCTGTGTGTCTGCAGTTCTGGCCCTAAAGTACAGTTCAGCATCCTATGTATGCTATAGTGTCTTGCTGCAGACACTAGCCTTTTTAGAAGGCTCCTAGGCTGCCTTGTCTGCATTGTATTGACCATGTAATTTTGCTGCATGGTGATATGAGCAGAAAACTTGACATGAGTTAACGTAGCCTATGGGTTGGCACATACTTGAATCTGGGCTAAGGGACAGTGTGGCTCCAAATCTCTGCTTGTTTGAAGCTCCTGCATTTTGGGTGTTAGTATTCAAATTATTTGGACATGAAATGAATTTAAGCTTAAGCATGTGCTGGGACCCAAGCTTGAAATGCAGCCTAGAAGTAACCATGGTGGCATCCATACCCATACAGACCATAGTGCAAAGTCCCGTTACTGAAGCTGCACAGGGGCATCATGATCTGACTTCTGCTTTTGTTTATTTATGATGTCACCAGTAAAACACTGGGATAATACAGCTTGGCCTTTATATCCTATACTGAATTTGTACTACATGAGGTTAGAAAAACAGCTTTTAAAGAAAACTTAAACCAAGAATATTTGTTATTAAGCCACTAAGTGATCATAAACACCAAGCCCCATGTTACTATTTTTCAGACTATAAATGTACTATACCATTTGCAGCTGGCCAGTAAACAGAACAATATTTAAGTATTGGCACACACTTACCCTACAAAAATATGGACTTTCTAAGGGACTTCTACAAAGATGCTTTCTATTTGTGGGCCTATCATCAGCATACAAAGAATAGTACAGGCAACAGGAGTCTGTTGTTAAGGGGCTTACATGGACTAAAGTAAAAAAAATGCTGACTATAAAAAGTAAAGAAGAATACTGGATTTGAGAATTTCTGCTGAGTATTTTGTATAGAAAACCTGATATTAAAGCTGCAAAGAATTCTCATCTGTATTTCAGGGATGTAGTCCTGGTTTCTTATATACAAAACATTTGCCTGTCTTGATTATTTAGGA
The DNA here is from genome assembly GCA_013401315.1 of Balaeniceps rex. Lineage (NCBI taxonomy): Eukaryota > Metazoa > Chordata > Aves > Pelecaniformes > Balaenicipitidae > Balaeniceps > Balaeniceps rex. The sequence goes on from VYZW01038193.1 coordinate 43,588, forward strand.
TATATTTCTTAAATTAATTTCTTTTAGAACAGAACAAGACCAAATTCCTATGTTTTTACTTCAAGGCAAAACTCCCACATTTGGCCTAGATGAAACTGACTTGGCTTGATTTATCTTTTATTTATTTTCTATGGGACATGTTGTGGTATTAATTTAGGCAGGACACTCCTCATTGTTTTCACTGGGGAGTCCTGCTTAAAACATGGATCCATATTACACTATCCTAGTGATGAATTTGGAGTGAGTAATCAGATCTGAAGGAAGAGACAACCTGATTTTGGAGATCTGTTACTTTTTTGTGCATGCTTGACTTTAAAAAAATAACAAAGAATGAAGTTCAGTTTGAATTCTGCCACACAAAAGCAGCAGTCCTTCCTATTCTCTGCAAAGGGAGGTTCATTTGGAAAAAAAAGGGAAAAAAAAAAGGAAAAAAACCTCTGAATTGCATCCTCCCACGAGGACATTTAATTTAATATAGCAGTCTCCTAGGGATTGCTCCACTGTTGCTTAGGCGCCTCGGGGGGAGGATTCTTCCTCATGAGGGGGAGGATCTTGGCCAGGCATGAGGGAGACACTAAGGCTGGGTGTTAGGGAGTGGATTTGTCCCTGAGGGCAACGTTCCCCTTTCCAAACAGCTGTATGGATTTCTAATGCAAATTCTGTCTTCATTATGTGTACGAGAGGATTCGTTTTTAGGTAGGTCAACCATTTTGCACTCCTTTCTGAATTCCCCTGGCTAGCCTACTTGGTGTGGCAGTTTGCAGAACTGCCCACTCTGTGTCCTGGTGTATACCTGCCCCCCTCCCCCGGTGTCCATCCCATCCTTGCCCCCAGGCGATGGGATGTAGGATGATAACAGTGTAAATGAATTGTTGGCAAGTTACACAAGGGTAGTCTAAGTTTTGGTTTTGGTGTGCTGCTGTTGGTAATCCCAGGAAGAACAAGTTAGCCCTTCTGCCTTTCAGGGTGGACCAGTAGAGTCCCCTGCCCTGCCTGTAGCCAGGGTCTGGAGTGGTTTAGTTAGCTGCTACCCCAGCACCAGTCACCCACCAGCTCCCAGGGCCAGAGTTGCTCCTCCTTGTCACACCACTTTGGCAATTTCTTGTTTCAGCATCAGTTTACAAGGTAGAAGCAAAAGACAAAATCTGCTGTACGCAGAAGTGAAAGGGAACTTTCTCTGTCAGCCTCAACATGAGCAAGACTGAAATGAAGGTGCCCCCCCCGCAACTTTACAGTCGTGCAAAAGTCTTTCAAAATGTGAAACAGATGCCTGCTTTTGGGAAGCTCAATGTATACCTGTTACACATTGCCTTCAACCCAGTAATGGATGCTGTCCAGGAAATGGCAAAGCAGGATCTAGAGTTTTACATACACAGGTAATGCACTCTTCTATCTAGGAGGAATATTCTATGGATATAAAATAAGATGTTATTCGTTCCTAAAACATTTCAGGCCAAACAATCTAAGAATGGAGTCAGGAATGAGCAGGTTTGCCACAAACTTGCATGGAAGAAACCCCTTGCTAGGTGGTCGGCATTCTTGTGCAGCATCTTGAAGGATGATTAGATACTTTCCTGGCTTTGGGGAATATTGCCAAGGACAGTCCTTTGCTGTTACTCTTTTTTTTTTTTTTCCCTTGGGGAGGAGGGGGGTTGGAAGACTATATGGATGTGTGATTTTTTTTGTTTTATCTTCTTTCTGCTCTTGCCTCCCATGGCAATCTCTCTGTTTTGTCCTACCTATTTGATTTAGTTTTCAGGAGGAAGCACGAAGGCGGAGAAGTCAAAGACCTATGGAGGAAAGGACATTGAAACACTTACATCCAGCAACAGAATTGCATTTGGCAGCACATGCATGCCTTTCTCTAAGCCAACCTTTCTCTGATTAAACGTTTTTGGCCAAAAAGCAGAATTGGTAAGTACATTGCGTATTGAACTTCTTTCCAAAAGTATAATGAAAAACGAGGGGAAATACTATTCAGTTTAGAAAAACTCGATGGCATTGTATTTTGATATCTAGTTATGTACAGTTATTGAAAAACGTGAAAAGTGGTGGTCGCTATTGACAGGGTCACATAACCAGACTTTTCAAGGAAAAGTCGATAGTACCACCAGATGGCGCGTAAAGCACAAAATAACCGTAAAAATGCCTAAACCGCAGGGCTTCCAGTGCCATCTAGTGCCGCCACGCGCCTTCCTACTTTGGGCAAGTAACATCTCATTCAAGGAGGGCCCCCAGGATGGTTAACTTTTGAAGGAGCAGGTTATGCTGCCTGTGTTCATCATGTGCAACATACGCAATGGTTTGAGATGGGGAGTCTGGAGGAAATCTTACTGTCTTGTAATATTCTGACTTTGTTCTTGCGCTCCTCCCAAAGCATCCCACCCTCATGGACAGGGTATTGGTTTAGGTGCACTTTTGGCTGTTCTCATGGTAATTTTGACAGCGTTGAAATTTACTGTCAAAAATCATTTGTTGCAAGTAAAAAGTATAAGTAAAAAGAGGTGGGATGTGAGAAAATAAATATGTCTTCTTCAGTATCCATTTCAGAGCGGTACTTGCACACTTACAAGCCTCCAACAGAAGTTTTGCAAACATTAATGAGTTATTATTACAGCTATTGCTATCATACTTTGTTTGCTTCCCTTTATCCCGTAACAGTGAAGCAAACAGAAGAGAATGACTGTAGACAGTAATTTTTAAGGATTCATTTTGAGCAACAAATCCTCAGTTCCTTCTGCTTTGCTGCTGAGCTTGCAAATACTTAACTGGCAATCTCTGTTGTTCATCACAGGGGAAAAATTTTAAAGCAAATGAACATCAAAGAAGTAGTGAGAGGAGAAGGATTGGCCGTTTCCACATTAGACTATCCTATGTTAAAAAAAAAAAAAGTTGTTTTATCTCTGAATGGATGGGACTTACTCATCTCTCCACAGCTGCCTGCTTTACACAGTCCTCCAGCTTGCCTGAGCATGAATGTTTTCTGAGTGGGAAATGTCCTGCCCTGTTATGTCAGCTCCTTTTCTCCTGAAAAAGAAGAGCTAACAGCAAAGTCCTTCTCTTGCAGAGCTGTGATTTTCTGAGCGATCATTTTTCTACATTTAGCTGCTTCATTGCACACTGAACACTTGCCATTTCTAACAGAATGAAAATCTTCCTAGTAGTTGAAAGAGGTTAATTGCAATTAATTAATACAACAAATGCTTACAGGCATTGCCTATTAAGTCATTATTTTGCGTAGCAACCTGTTGGTCTTATGATGTTGTTCCCCCATCCATGCCAGCTCTCTGTTCCTCCCATGGATCACAATCATTTACCCACAAGCAATAGGCAAATATGGGCGTTGTCATGTTTTTGGGCGTTTTTTTCCCCTCCATCAGAGTGGTTGTGGTGTACTTTGGCTGTAAAGGACACCTGAGCCACCTAGAGGGCTGAGGGCAAGGAGCCTTCCCTGGGGGAAGGTCAGTGAAGGAGTGAGGAAGAGGTTTTTCTGTCCAACGTGAGTGCCCCAGGGGCTCACTGGTTCTCCCTGGTTCAAAGGACACACAGACACCCAGCAAGAGTCTCACGAGCCAGCTTAAGTAATGTCTTGCTCTGAGTTTTGAGTGTATAACACAATGAGGAAGAAAATTCCTAATTAACTAATCTTGAAAAAAGATGGGGAAAATAACAGTCTTTCTTGTCACTATGCTTTTTAATTTTTTTTTTTAAAGGTTCTATTTGCTCTATAGGTAATATGCATTTTTTGACTGTTCATGTCAAAGGTAAGTGCTGTATGTGGGTCTCAGGCCCCAGTTTAGGAGAAGGCAAACACTGCACTTCTGCTAGCTTCAGTGGAATGAGTTCTCAAAATTAAATGCATGCTAGGGATTTGGGGTTTTAAGCACTTCTATACAGTGAGGTCTCAGCTTAAGTATTTTGCTGAGTCGAGGCCTGGGACACATGTGGACCCGGACTTGCATGTAAGGCAAGGACACCCAGTGGAGTACAAGCATGACTAAGAATGTATTCCCTCGAAGACACTTGGAACGGATGCTTGTGCCTGCAGTAAAGATTGTCTGATGCTTCCCAGTGAGAAAATGGGGGCAGAGTAAGTGGGAACAGATGTGGGGATGGAGAGAGAAGCCAGGGAGAACAAGAACAGCGGAGTTTTCCAAAAAGAAATTCATTTTTCTTCTGTGATTGAACTGTGCTTTCCCAACTTTCATCTTTCATTTGTTGTCTAACAAGTAGCTTTGAAATGTACTCAGTAAAGATCTGTCTCATCTCCCTCCTGTGGCTGGGCATAGACAATAGTCTTCTACTGTGTCACCAAATGCTCAAGCAGATTAGGACAATTGTAGGCTGTGCTGTGGAGCTAAGTTTTTGGGACCTGATGACTACTCATGAAGTTTTCCAGTACTCTCTCCCTCATTTTTTTTCTTTAATGGAATTGCTTGTAAAAACTACATTATTTAGCTTGCAAGTTAAGCACTACAAAGTAACAAAATATCAGAAATAAGTTGTCTGTGTTACATTAATTTGTCTGTTCCTTCTGTGTCCATGACATTTACATGATTTTTTCCCACAGGGTCCTTAACTGTATAGGATGAGCTGTATTCTCAGAACAAATCAATTTTCTGTCAGTCTCATTTCTGAGAAAATGCAGAGGATGGACTCAAAGCTACAGTCTGAGCCACTGAAAGGTTGCAGTTTGCAGTTCTGTTAAAATCCAGCTACAAGAGAAATTAATATATGCTAGAAGCAAAAGCGATCAAATACTTACTGTTTTTCATCTTCCTTCTCTTTTTGAAACCTATAAAACTATGTGGTTTTGCTTATGCTATTTAAGCCAGGCAGGTGGTGAATTCCCAAGTGGATTGTGTGTTGCCTGAACCCTCTGCTGTTTGATTTGTCTGGTAATTAAAACCTTGGGTAAATTATGTGGAAAATTTGTGCTGACTGATTCCTCTCATGACTTGGGTAGTCCAGGTGGATCAAGCAGGGGAGAAGTAGGGGCTTCCAGTCAGATGAGAACCATCAAAGCCTATGGAGGTTGGCACTGGTACTTGCTGGTTCTCTGCAGACGGCACATGAAAAGCAGAGCCCTTCAGGTGCTCATTTCCAACCACTGGTTTCAAAACCTCAACGGGAACTATGTGAAAGGTTTAATTTTTATTCATGGCCTTTCTGGGCCAGTGGGGCCAAGTAGGTTTAAGTAGGTGATACTTAAAAGATGCCATTTGGCCTTCCCTGTTGGAGATACCAGAAGACGTGGTTATCTCAGAAAGGATCACATGCCATAACAGACATTCCTTAGAGGTTCCTGAATGGAGACCCAAGTGCCACCTGTACTCCTTGGAGAGAGGATTTGCATGCCAAAATGCAAAAGCTTCACATACTCAGGAAGAGAGTCAGGCTTTGGGACCCTGGGTTTCAAACTTGTTGTGGCAGACTTCCCTTAACTCATTCCTTCTCCTCAAAGAAAGCTGGACAGAAAAGTCTTGTCAACAGAGCTTTTTGGAGCTTTTTGTTTCTGCTGGGCTACTTCTGCATCCTTGTGTAAGTTAATTCTGACTTAAGGACTCATCTTAAGGACTTTCAATTATATCCCTAGCTCCCAGCCAGATGCCATGAGCCAACAGTCCAAGAAATGGTCTCCCTAGGAAAAAATGAAGGGAGGGATGTGAAGGATAATTGGTTTTACTGGCTGAGGTAAACCATAGTTGCAATGTGCATGGCCTCTAGTGCTCTTTCTGGGGAACAGAGCCAAAATTTTTTAGACTCAGTTAATTGTGGAAACTCTTGTGGCAAAGAGATATTCTTACAGGTTTGCTAATCCTTCCCCATTGTAAAAGTTTGTCTCACCAGATGAAATACATCTTTAAATTCATCAGATTACTTTAATTTTTAAAGCATACACTAAATTATTGTTTGAGTAGGCAAATAAGACCCTGGTGTTGCTTTGTCTTGTCATGGAAGGTCTTTGAGGCCTCATCAACACTCAACAGTAAATTCATATTCACCCTCCGGGTGACCTGGCAGAGGGGAGAGCAGGAGGGGCAGTGCCACTGCTGCCCTGCAATAGCAGAGGAGCTGCTGGCAAGGTTTGGCTGTACGGTCTTTACCCCTGCTGTAGAGGTGTTTTCTTAAAGCACTTTTAGAAGCAGATATAGCCATTTGGTCTTTTTGCATGCTCTTCTCAATAGTGGATGTAACTACATTTCAGGCAAAAGCTGAGCAAGGAGATATTTTTTTCCAAGACAAAAATGCTGAAGTGATGACTGTCTACTTGAATAAGGAAAGGCTGGAGCAGGAGGTCTGTCCTCCTTTATCCCTTTTGGCATTGCCCTAGAAGCCTTGTTCTCCACTTGATGAAAGGGAGTTCACATAAAGCATGAGAGAGTCCCTGAAGAGTGTGGAATCAAGATTTATTTATCTGAGCCCTTATTTTTGCTGATGTAGGTTATCCCAGGATATTCAGTAGATAGGAGGCTAGAAACTTGGTACAATGATGGTTGGCTCAGAGATAGGCCTCAGTGTTCATAGAGGGAAAACAAAAGCTTTTTGTATTGTGTATAAACCATCAACCCACTACTCCTCTACTCCTCTCAGAGCATTGGTTTCCTGCTGCCAGTAAAGCACATCAGCATATCTTATAAAAAATGTCTGCTTAACCTCGTTACCAGAATTACCTGCACTGAGTAGCAGTTGCACAGATCTTTTACTCTCCTCTCTCGACCTGCCTGTGCTGGATTCCTTTCCCCTACTATTACTACAGTTTTTCTCATAAAAAGAACACACACCTTGTCTATACACATCTCATATGCAAATCAGCAGATGAGGGAAAACTTGGTCTTTAGAGAGGGAAAACTTGGTCTTTAGAGAGGGAAAACTTGGTCTGAGACAAAAGCAAGTGCACCCAAGATACTTGCACTTTTAACCTGCTTTCATACGGAAATGCATATTGTCATCATGCTGCCTGTGTGCCTGTCTTTCAGTCCTCTATAACTTTTGAATTTGGTGACTAATTTCAGTCTATTTGATGAAGGAAACTTGACATTAATTTCTTCTGAGTTTAGTGAAAATTAGTAGCCGAGCAGAGTTGAGGGGTCTGACTTATTTTTCTGCTGGGGGAAAGACTTCATTATGGGCAAAACATTATTACTGGACATCAGAAAATCCGCATGGGAGAGAAAAGGAGCTGATAGATGCCTCAACCACAGGAAAAGTTTCAATCAGAGTTTGCATCTTATTAGACACAGGATAATTCAACCGCAAGACACAAAGCCACAGGAAACTGGGCTTCATTTTCTGTAGCTACTTGTTTTCTTAAATCAGAATGTTTGGGGTTTTTCCTCTCTCTTCACTTCCAGAAAATTATTACTGCACTGTGATCCTGGGCTTTGAACTTAGAGCATCTTTATTTTTTAACAGTAGCTCCCTTTCCTTGAGCTTGTAATACCCCATCAATGTAAAATTTAATTGCATAAAATGTGAATATGTCTAAGTATTAAAAATGTATTTGTGAAGTCTGCTGATTAACTGTAGAGTTTCACTATGTTTAGAAATAGTAAGTAAAAGTACTTTTCCAAGGACTGATTTAATTTTCCAAACAATAATGTGTGTGCAACTTATAAATAAGTTATGTGATATGGTTATGATTGCATCAAGATTTCACTATAGCTCTCAGCTTACAATTCCTTGAGAAAAAAATTACACTTTTGAGTTAAATTGTCTACATTTGTTTAAAGCCCCAAGGATTAATTTTCTTATTGTTTATTAAATTATTTATTTGGTTATTATATTATTTATTTGTTGAGATCTGTTTTCACTGTTGGCTGTTTTCATATGGGATGAAAAGTGTCATTTTGAAAGCAGAAACAAATGAGATTAAATATTATTTGTATGTATTTCTTCATTTTGGTTTCTGTGTTATTTCCTATAAGAGGCAAGAAGGAAAAGGGTAAGACTTCTTTCCAAGCTACTACCTGTGGGAATTACTCAATTTACTCTCTTTCTCCTTTTTTTAATTCCTTGTACCCAGTAGGTTGGTGCACGACATGCTTCTTTGTATGGTAAATCCAGTTCAGTCCAGTTCAAATCACTATCCAGTTCAGTACTGCCATTTAACACTTAAATAACAAGTTCCTAGTTGTCTGCAAAGGAAGCAATGTAGTTAAATTAAGCTGTCCCCAGCCTGAAGAGTTATTGTGAAATAATGAATATTCCATAATCAGGAAACAGCGGAGTAGAGCAGGCAAACCTTTGAAGCCTCATGAAGTTTTGGAATTAGCATCTGTATCAAAATCTAGTTAATGTTTCCTTTCTAAATTCATTTTCCATCTAATTGGCCAAGCTTTGATTAGGAACTGGAAATGTCATCCAAAAATATTTCCTCTTACAAGACTACTCTAAACAGAATGTTTGTAGTCTGTCACTATATTCCCTGTTGTACGCTTTCCTCCTTAAAGCATTTTCAGCCATCGTCACTGTATTGAAACGGCTTCACCTGGGCAAATTTTCAGTCTGAGCTAAATTGTAAACTGGACTTTATTTTGGGTCAGAGTAACTCAGATAAAATAAATGGTGCCCTGTGCTCAGTGTCAGTGCTGTGCGTCCACATGAAGGATTTAGACTGGTGGAGTTGAGCTCCCTGCCCACCATGCAGACAAAGCCACGGTTCAACTCTCAGCTTCAGTGAACCATAAACCAGGGACAACCTTGTTTAACATATCACTGAATCTGATTGATATGTTAATATCATCCAAGTTCAAAGCAACATGTCCTGGCAAGATAAATGCTATTTTTTTCTTGTAATTTACCATTTCCTTCTTCCGTAAATCCAGCAGAAAAAATAACAATGGAGAGGGGGAAGGGGGCTGGGTTGGACCGATCATTTTAAAAACTAAGAATGCTTTGGCAAAGTCTCTCTAACCTGTTACTGTAAACATCAGCAGTCCTGTCACTGTCTCGGCCCGTATAAATACGTTCATGGCGCCCCACCTAAATCGGTGAAATATGTACATAGTTCAGACATACAAGTTAAATCCCAGGCAGCAACAATAAAGAGTAGGAACCCGAGGTCTTTTCCCAGGTTTTATCTTTTGCAGGCATCAGTGCTGAGAGCGTAGTAATGCGGTTACTAAATCCTTCTCAGCCCGAATCCTGCTTCCTCTGTTTGTGTGGCACTTCCTCCAAGTGTTGTGGCTGGGGCAGCAGAGCCGGGCCGAACACAATAGTCCTGGGCCGAGATTGTTGTCACCTGTCCTTTTTTGTCTCTTGGTTTTCAACCTACTACACCTAAGCTTGAATAGGAAAGCCCGTGGGCAACTGCTCCTTATAAAAAAAAAAAAAAAAGATAAATTGCATTTACTTGACATTAAAAAACAGAGTCCTGCTCCGTGCGGTCAGGCCTGTGCTCTTTCTCCCATTGAAATCAAACTTCTCCTCCGAAGTTTGCGTTGCCTGAGACATGACCAGTGTACGCCGTGCTGCTCGAGAAACCCTGCGGTCATTCGTTGCTTATTGTGCCAGTGGCTATTTTAGAACTGTGGGAGAGAAGTCTTTAAAATGAAGTTCCTCTGTGACTTCAAAGGCACTGCTGGCGTGATTAAGGGTTAGCACACATTTAAAGCCTCCTCCTTGAACTGCATTTGCAGTGCGAGGGATGAGAACTGGGATGAGAAACCAGGCTGAAGCTCAGTCCTCTTGGGCTGCTTGAGGGGGCTGGAAAACAGCTCTTACTCAGCCAGAAGATATTTTGCACTGATAGATTTCCAGCTGATTAGGCGACAGGAAAAGTTTAGTCAAGGCTTCATCAGAGCACCCACTTATGTTTTGTTTAAAGGTGTTACAAATAACGCGGGGGCTCCGCAGCGCTGCTCGAGTTTCTCGCCGTCCAGATTTCACCTGGATTTTTTGAATGCAAGGAGAGAGCATTAGGTGGTCAGGATGATGGATTGACAGGCCTGAATAAGTTGTAAAGCGGTGTGAGGTGCCAAAGCGGTACTGTGGACAATATTAAGGGCTGGACTTCATCACACACCAGTAAGTTCCCCGGTCCAACCTGTAGAAAATTCTCTGGGTGTATGAAGTGTCATCAGCCACTCCCGGGCAGGGCTGCTCTGTTCTGCACTGGACGAGGCTCTCCTGGCCCCAGCCAGGACCGGGCCCATCACAATAAGCTGTATTAACCGGAGTGGGAGGTCACAAGGGTGCGGGATCACTCTGCTTACATCTACGCTTGGGAAGGAGTGCAGGCATCCCGGTGGTATCATCTGGCCTGGCTCCCCTGGGCACCAAGAGGCCTGCCACGCCATGGCTCTCACCCTGGCTCAGGCCAAGCGCCTGTGCGGGGGATCTTCATTAGAAGGAGCGTGGTGGAGGACGCAGGTTCCCTACAGCACTTCCAGCATCTCCTCTTGCCCTGGGCTGGCACCAGGGAAACTGAGGAAAGGCTGCCCTTTGCGCTTGGTATGGGGATGCTGCTGAAGCACTGCTGACAGCTGAGCTGGTGGCATCTCCTGAGCTTTTATGGGGCCTTCTTCCAGACACAGAAATGGGTGGAGGATTTGGATTTACCAGCTGTGTCCCAGGCTGAACCCAGAGTAGGCACCCAGAGTACTGACTGATGCCTCATCCCCTTGCTCGGGAGGAGGTTCAGTGCGGTGGGACTGACTGGCAGCGCTGCTGGGTGATCATCCTTATTAATGCTTAGATGATTGTTTGTGTTCCTTACAGTGGGAGGGGGCACAGTCCCTTCTTGGAGAGAAACACTGGCAGTTTATGCTGCTCGGGGAAATGTAAATAATTACAAATTTCCATCCTACCATCCAAGAAAGACAGCATCAATTTATACATTTGTTTTGGTGCATTATAATCACTATTCTGGAACATTATTGGAAAAGTTATTGTTCTTTCTAAAATGTTGAGTCAGTTTAATGACTAAAAAGTTAATAAGGGTCTTGTTGTTTTCATTATTCATTTATTATCCAATTACTTCCCAAAATTGGATCTGAAAATGTAAAATGTATTTTTATGGTATAACAAATGCTGCAATTAAGTTTTAAAGAGTAGATTGTTTTTAAATTCCTGTGGAGGATATTAAAACTGAATTAAAAATATTAAAAATGGAATCTGAAAATGAACAACAGCATTAGAAGGGAATGAAAACAAAAAAAAGGGAATGAAAACAAGTTAATAAAACTGTTGATAGTGCATGGGCATGGAAACATTAACCCTTGCACCACTGCAGTTGAAGGTGTTCGTTGTCCCCACCTTCCCAAGGAGCTGACCTGGCCCCCTTAGCTGTCTAACTCGCCTCTTGCTCATGGTTACCCACCTAAGGACTGTAGGACACTGCAGAATTAAACCAGCCCAGGTCTGGTTCTGATCCTGCGCAGCTGTAAATCTGAAGCGACTATTGTCATCAGTGGGGCTGCGCTGGTGGAGATCTGGGTTTAGTGTAAGTAATTATTACTTTGAAATTTCATGCACTTTACAGTTGCTTGCCATTCTTCGATGCATGCAGTAAATTTCTAGTTAAATGGATCCAAACCTATATACAGATGAAACTTCGTTGAATGGCCAGTCTGTAAGAAATGAAATAAAATAAACATACTGATATTTCTATGATGAAGTGGAGTCAGTTCCTTTTTCCTGAAGTGACTGGGAACCAAAGTCAAAATTCTGCTGCGAGAAGCTTGGTGTCTTACATCTTGCACAAGATGACTGTGTCCTGTTGGGCTCCCTCAGCCACTATATATTTTGTATTTGAGAGCTCTGTCATCTTGATAATCAAAGCAGAAAAAGGCAATAAGAAACCGGATATGGGAAGCAGAGCACTCAGTTTCAATAATCTGAAATCTTCCCTATGTATCTGAGCAAATAATTTGAGAAAACTCATTTGTTAAGATTGACATCTCCCTGATAGGAAATTTTTGTGAAAAGGTGGAATAATTTTTTTCCATCATTTGAAATTATCTGTTGAACTTCTTCTTGAACCTGCCTGCTTAATAGGTAGTTTGCAAACAATGAATGGTCCATATTCGATAGTGAAACTCTGCATGCAATCAACGTCAGTTAATTATGTAAGTTAGGTTGGTAGAAGGCATACAAAAACCCCAGAAGAAAGCATGGCTTTTGAACCATGAATTTTAGCTGACAGTCCATGCCCCTGGTTTGCCAGCAGCACGTTCAAATTTAATACTGTTTTTTCATAGTATTCAGAAAAGGAGAAAAAAGAAGGTAGTATTATTAGAAATGAAATGCAACACATAGCTGTGAAAATATTTGAAATTAAATTTGACTTTGGATTCAAATATGAGCATTTTTCTGAGCCCATGCTCATAATAGGATTTCTAAGACTTCAGAAAATAGTTTGAATTGAGGGAGTTAAACTCACTGATCAGCCTGTTCACGGCCTCACATTCTTTAAATGTTTGCACTGAAGGGCAAGGTGATTTCTTTCTGCATATGATTATGTTTATTAAATCTTTTAATATTAATGGAAATTCATAGTCACAAAGGGGAGTACCCAGATTTGCATGTGTATAAGTTTGCAAGTACTTTTTATTCCAAATGCATTGCTTTTACAATTAAAATGCTTTTTAGTAACATTTTATTTTCTCTCAAATATTACTGGCATGTGAATGAATGCAGTACTGCTTCTGAGCTAAATTTTAATGTGATTAAGTCGGTGTCTGGCTAAAAGCTGCTTTGCTGTACATAATAGATGATAATTCTTTATTGGTTCATGCTCTGGTGGTGGCTGAGTAATTGTATGTCAAAAAATACGGCCCTATCTTCTGCAGAGGCCACCAACACTGTACATTGTCCACATGAACAAAATCTTTCCACTGGCACGCTGGTATTTCATTCTCTCAGCATATGGGCATATAAGCTTAGACATTTCCTAATAGGACAGGAGATAAAGAGTCCTAAGGGAAAAAGGACAAGGAACTCAAGGGAAAATCTTGGTTTGTGTCTTATTATAACTTCTTTATTACAAGGATGCCTTGCACACTGATTTATTAAAAACCATTGCCAGCTAATAAATTCGCAATAGCATACAATATTGTGACAGAACTATCTATAAATAGGGTAGGTAGATTTTTTTGTTCAAAATTCTGAGCTCAATCCAAAGTTAAAACATAATTTATCCATTCTCTCTACAGCTGTTTTCACATACTTCTGGTAAACTACACGAAAAATGTGCCACTCTGTGACCTTTAGCTGCTTTTCCCTGGTATTTCCTCTTGTCTCTTGGTGAAAATGGAGGCTAATGTTTTGCAGTCTGTGTTCAGAAGCACAACTGGCTTCTAGTGCCTCTTATCCCACCCTCCTCTCTCCCTGATTAAAAAGACTTGGTGAAATAATGATCTGAATGAGCCTGTATGTAAGGGATCACTGAAAGATCACTAAAACACCACAGAAAGGGGAGAACAAGAGAGGAATTAGTGAAGGGTTTGAAACTCCCTTACTCACCCTGGGTGAATCCAGAAATGTCACTGTGCCACTTGTCAAGGAATAAACTCAATTTCTGGTAGTGCTAAACACAAGTTGCTCTCCTTTACTATGGGACTTTAACTATGCCCAGACCAGGGGGACTAGGTTAACCACTCTCAGCTTATTGAGTTTCCCATATGTCCTTGCTGAGCAAGATGCCCAATATTCTCCTAGATAATTAATTCTGTGGCTTTCTTTCGATGCCACAAAACATCCCGCAATCCCCTGGCACGACACAGGAAGATATAGCTTCAAATTATTCAACTCTGTTTTCATTAGTGCTTCATCAGCTGACTGCTGGTTGCTGCAACTTTATGAAATAGTTGTCAAAATGCTAATAAATACCTGTACCTGTAAAAACCTCTTTCCTCAGCTCTTTGTTCATCCCACTAGAAGAACAGAAATCTTCTAGCAATACAGGTTGTACTGCCTTGCGCACCGGTAAAGGATGTGTATAGTATACAAACCTCGCTGCCTGAAAATAGTCCTGTCCGGTGAACAAAAATAAACTTTCCATTGCTCTGAGATCCCCAAGTGCCATCTCAAGGACACAGACCTGTTTCCCAGATTCCCGCTAGCCCTCACTACTGCAGTTTTACACCTGCTGACGGCGATTGCCCAGGACAGACAGTGTAATTCAGCTTTATACAAACTTGCTCAGACTTACACAGACCCCTCATAGTTACCACAGCTCAAGTAATTTCCTTAGAAACTTTCTTTCCCTTGGTGCTTTAAAAAAACACTGAATTTGGGCATGTTAAACCTTTCTTCAGCTGGGGTGTGGGCCTTATGCTCAGCCTGACCATTCACCTCTGTGCCAGACTATCCTGCGTAACTTACTGGACTTGCCCGTTATCCTTCTCCTTTTGGTCCTTTCCCACCTCCTAACCTGATCCCTCAAAACATAACACTGCAGTGCCATGACCTTCAAGGTTTTCTCTCCCAACCCATTCGTAACTCTGTACACAGAAAGGACCTCTCCCCCATCCATGTCGCAAAATGCAATTGTCTGTTACTTGTTACGGCGTCCCTGATGTATGGATTTTCCTCATCTCACAGCTAACTCTGAAATGCTTGGAAGGACCATGGGCAAAACAACTTGAGTCCTCAGATTGTGAAGACAGGACATCCCTAAACACAGTGAAGAGAAGTTGCAGTGTGTACCTGGAAATTTTTAATGGTAACTTTAAATACATAGCGAACCTAACACTATCACAAATAGTACAACCCCATCTAAAGCCAAATGCAGGAAACACCCAGTTTGTTGCTGGCGTTCATGCAGAGTCACAAGCTTCTGAAGTCTGAAGGAAAGAAATGGCTACAATATAGTCCTTCCTGTGGTTGGTTTCTTCACTCCGAACTGTTTTCAGAAAAAAATCCATTTCACAATAGAAATTGATCCTCAGCAGGAAATACCATTTGGGGACATTCTTCCATGTCCCCTGCCTGTAAACTTAATCCTGCCCATCTGCGAGGCTGTACTGCATTTTTTCTACCTTGATAATTCATTGGGAAACCTGTAGCTGGAAACAAGCAGCTCAAGCCCTTCCATGTCACAGTCTGTCAGATGCTCACCACCTCAGAGGTCTCTGCTCCCACAACAGCAGAGGGGTTTTGTGTTGTCTTGCTGTGAACTGAAGGTTGAGTA
Source organism: Balaeniceps rex (assembly GCA_013401315.1). Classification (NCBI taxonomy): domain Eukaryota; kingdom Metazoa; phylum Chordata; class Aves; order Pelecaniformes; family Balaenicipitidae; genus Balaeniceps; species Balaeniceps rex. The sequence continues at coordinate 58,724 of VYZW01038193.1, forward strand.
GAAGTGCACATCAGAGTCAAATACATATTTGCACAAGAACTAGGATTAAGTAAGCATAGTTCCTCCTCATTTTCATCCTGGGGTGATTGCACTTGTTGCTTGAAGGCCTGGGTTTGAGCTGAAACAGTAGGACAGGCGTAAGACGTTTTTGCTGGGCAGACCCTCTTGCTTCTAACAAGGCTAAGATCATGGTCTCATCTCAATGGGACCCCTAATTTGGCTGTTTGCATTGCCCCTCCTTGCTCTCCTCCTTGCCATGAAGCTTCTGGGAATCATAGAATCATAGAATGCTTTGGGTTGGAAGGGACCTTTAGAGGTCATCTAGTCCAACCCCCCTGCAGTGAGCAGGGACATCATCAAGTAGATCAGGTTGCTCAGAGCCCCGTCCAACCTGACCTTAAAGGTTTCTAGGGATGGGGCCTCCACTACCTCTCTGGGCAACCTGTTTCTCTGGGAAATGAAGGTGATAGTCATCTCTAACGTTGCTGGTCAAAGGATTCAAGATTTACGTGGAAGGGATACAGGCTATGTACAGAGCATGTGAACTTCTCTTGGAAATGAGGCTAAACTGCTTATTTTGGGCCACTTTCCTCAAGCATCTTGTACATTAGTCATCCTGCATCGTGTCTGTTAGGTTACATCTATGTTAGCGAACTGAACGGAGTCCGGGCAGAAGTGCGGCACTGGCACATCTCTGCCTACAGTGTTCAGCTGGTAGCATAGTCCCTGTGTGGTTTTGGCCATGATGATTGCACAGTCAACATGCAGGCCTCATTCAGGGACATGGGCTAAGGCTGTTCCCATCAGAGGTGGTGTGGGCAAGGCCACACTTTCCTGAAATGGGGTGCAAGTGTGAGGAGCAAAGACACTTTGGCTGAAAGCCCAGGCCCAATGACAGCTGTGGGCCTACTTTACTGACTAGTAAAGGCATAGCCTTAAGTCCTCACAGTGCTGGAGATCCAATAAAAACCCCCTCATCACTCACAGTGGAAGGAAAATCCACAAACTTGCAGCTAAGCTTCCTTTTGGCTTTGCATTTCTCTTGCACCTGCTAGGGGTAAAACTGTATTTCTGCCCTTCCTCAAGATCTGTGCAAAATCCAACGTGAAGAACATATCTGCAAACCTCTCCCCAGACTAAGAGGCTCAGTTCCACTGTGTCTATACTGCAAAGTGCTTTCTGATGCTGCAGGCTTAACCACAGGACAGCACAGAAATAACCTGCTTATTCCTTTTGGAGAAGACATACTTCATGTCAGCTGCACCTCCCTTCACCCCAAATCCTTCCCCAATTTTTAGCATCACCCAAAGCTCAGCTTCTTCATTCAAGCTACACTTTGGTCAGGGGGTTCAAACCAGGAGCAAATTTGTAGCAGCAGTCAATAAAGCAGCTGAGTGCTGTCTTTTCAGAACAACTTTTGTATCACAGTTTAAAATAAACTCCCTGGAGGAATTGGGTCTCCTCCAGTCTCACCATCAGCTCAACAGGAAATAGAAGAGACTGTTTTCTTCCACTCACACCCTCTCCCTCATACACACATTTTAGTTTCTTATAGTATTACTCAGTCCCCGATGAAACCATTTTCCCATATTGTTCGGTAGGTCTGTTTTTATCCAACAGGAGGGAAGGGGTATAAACACACTCTATTAATCAAATGGCCGAAATTGAAGCAAAACATCACTTAGCTCTAAACAGCACACTATGATTCAAGAACTCTCCATCCCAAACTTGACCAGGACTACGCTTTTAAAACAAGCTGAAGGCAGCGTACACTCTATTTTGCTATAAAACATACCCTGGTCAGGAAGGCACTGACTAAACAAGATTTACTCTGCCTTACCCTGGCATTGTCTTCCATTAACACATTGAAGACAGTTCTTGTTCAGACAAACCAGCGAACCTGGACAGCAATCATTCCATTCATCTGACATCCGAATCGTTTAACCTTTTGCCACTAAAAATTAAAAAATCCAGTGCAGACCCCTTTTTGATCCAGGTAATGTCTCTGAGAACTCTCAGCAACAGTAATGCAGACAAAAAACTTTGAGTTCATTGTTTGAATATCTCTTGTACATACGAATGAAATTTGCTGTAGGGAGTGATGTTTATATTCTCCCCCAGGTACAGATACCGAGGAAGTTTCAGTAGCAAAGAAGTCACATGAGATAGTAAATAAAGACCTACCAAGGGAGACTGATACACAGATAAGGTACCCAAGGAACAAAATAAATCTTTGTCTCTGTTTTATACTTACAGAAATACCGTCAACTAAAACAACATTTGACTTTAGCCTGTAGCATCATTATTAATTCTCAGAAACTGAGTCAGAGTCAAAGCATTTAGTTTTAAATAAACAAATACAAAGGAAGTTGTAGTCCCAATTCTGTAGAATTTGCAGAAAAATAGTTACTAGTACCCCTGCTTTCTTAGCAGAACAGTAGCTGCCTCTGAAACATGGTAGATTACTGGTCACATAGACTTAAAATGACTCTAGTGGTGCAGTTGTTGAGCAGTCAAATACCCAGCTTCACCTTTGTCATCCCCTGAGACTACTGCTTTGCGTAATCAATCGTGCGTACAATACACAGGTTGTCTTGTTTGTGCTTACAGGTTTTGTAAGTTATGGTGGTGATGCTATGGTCATGGCAAATGGTAGAAAGACGTACACTCATTCACATTGTCTACTGAACAACTATACGGCTGGGTGATAACTAGAAAGAACTGAGCTGGCCAGAAGGTACCTCCTTTATAGTTTCTGTGTTAAAGGTAACATGAAATAAGCTGTTGATGCACACTTTGACAGGAGAGGATTTTGAATCTCTGGGAGATGACTTGAACACCCAGAAAAATACTGTGGGACTCAATTATTTTCCATTTTGACTGACTAATAGTAATTTCCATGATTTTACTATAGTGTGTTTTATGTTATTCTTAAGTAGAAGTGGGTTTGCCTCAACTGTTGTTTACTGACAGTAACTGTAGCTGGAGGTGGCCCTAATAATGCAGCTTACTGAATCAGAATCTGGGTGAGGGTCTTATAGAAATACAGACAAAGGCAGAAACTCGACATGAAGAATATAAAGAACAGCCAGTGAGCCTTCCAAAATGCATGGCTATCAGTCAATATGTTACATACTAGGACCCTTGAGGTCCTAGTTCTTCATGGTTACCAGAGCAGACAGATGTCCATTCTCAACAGAGATAGGGCAAGCTGCTTTTAAGCGCTATTAATTTTGGCTATATGGAGCTCAGTTAATTCATTGGCAGGTTTTTATGGTAATCCAGCTAGCAGTCTCTATTTCAATGACACAACCATCCCTGATGATTAAAAACCAGCTGCTTTGTACTGAAGTAGAGAAGAGTTGGAAAGAATCACCTTCTCCTTTCTTAACACAGTTAATGGATTTGAATGAATAATAGTGTTTTTTTTTCCTCTGGAATATGCTATTACCCAACTTACTACTTTTTTCTTATTCAGCATTTCCATAGTAAGAGAGGTTGGAGACGTCACTAGTGCATTTCATATAATAATCCTCCCAGGTGGGAGTCAGTTATATGATGTTTTAAATCACTGATGCTCCTCAACTACATACATATCTGTTTACACTAGCACTAAAATTGACCCTGTCTTCCTCAGCAGATGAGGGAAGGGCAAGAAAGCTTCTTACTTTTGGGTCCTTAGGTGAATGCCTTGCTCTAAATTGCACTGATGTCAGTGGAAAACTCCCATTGGTCTCAGCAGGTTTTTGCACTCTCTTGGATGGCTGAAATACAGAGGCCACACACTACATTGACTTGGGAAGTGATTGACTTCAAGACCGTATCTTTTGTCTCTACACATACATTTTCAAAATGACCAATATACATTTGCCTTGACCTTCTCTTTGGAAAGACAACTTTAGAGTCTAAAGTCCTGATCCTGTGAGGAGATTTACTAATGATATCTTCTCCATCTGCAGAAATTCCTGATTTGGAAATCGTACTGAAAGACGGACCCCAAGCAATCTCTTTTGTTCAATCTGTGTCCTGCCAAAGGAGACAGGATGAGGCATCTCCAGAATCTCTGAGGACAAGACTTCTCTCTCCAAGTTTTCTTATCTTGGGTGTGTTTCAGTTTAGGTGAGATTTATTTAAATATTGTTAAAGAATAGCACCTAGCTGCAAATTCTATGGTCTCCACCAAGAAAATATTTTACATGGAATAGACTCCTAAAATCAGTGAAGAACCATCTAGATGCAAGGAGCTATCTCACACCTGGTGTTGTAGGGACAAAAAGTACATTTTGAATACATAGGCATTTTTTAATTGATCCAGTGGAAAGAACACTTTCCTGTCTTCCCTTCTCCCTTAGATAGCTTTTTTTACATTATTAGACTGTGGACCTCCCTGCCCCCCAACAACCATAACTTGTACTACTCACGAATGGCATTTCAGGAAACATTACATTAAATAGAGCAAAGCAGCATGGTTGTGCAATTCACTTGATTGAATGCACAAGGATAGGAAGCCAAGCCAACCCCCCCTTCGGTCTGAAACCCACAGAGCAGACAGAACTCCCGCTTCATGCAGCGTCTCCAGATTCCCAGGCCTGGTTGAAAGCCTTCTTCTGATTTATGAGTAATGAGCCTGCTGGTGATTTCTAAGAAGCGAGCTTCCAAACAGGAGTGCTGATGGGCACTGCACTGTATCATATAAGCTAGACAACACCTAGGCAGACTCTCAAAGGATGCTTTCATTGGGATGAGAAACTACACGGTGATTGAGTGCTTTCCTGTCACTGTCTTGTCTTCTCTCGCTTTGCACAGTATTTAACCTTCAAATGCTATTAAAGTTAGATTTTTTTAAAGTTTTTGTTTTAAAGAACTTGTCTGCAGGCACAGCACAGAAATGTATAAAGCCTGGTGGTGAAAGTGCCAGTGAGACTGATTGATGCAAAAGTCTGGTTTTGAGGAGGGGAGGAGGGAGGGAAAGTGGATTCCTTTAGTTGTGCTTAAAAGAAACAAACTTAAAAACAAGACAAGAAAGTTGAGTGGAAGCTGAGAGGTTGAATGCAAGCTCTGCCAAGATTTGAAAAGTTACAAGCTAATGCTGGTACTGCATGTTTTCTTAATGATTGAGGAGTCAATCAGTTTTGTACATGGAGCTCCCAGCATAGAGACAGTGTAAGTTAACAGTGTATTCTAAAGTCAGGGAAGTGATTAAATAAATGATTTGCTATTGGTATTTCAACTGAAGAAGCAGAGAAAAAGAAGTCTTAAGGTATGTCTTTACTGAAGCATTCTTTGTCAAAGTTCTTTCTTAATTGAACTCCGGAAGACGTCTGGCCTAGTTATGCCTATTATACTTTGATTTTTATTTCTGAGTGTAAGACTGAGATTTAGGTTGTGGCTTCACTACCTAGCTGCATCCTGCACTTGTACGTACATGTGTGCATCTCTTGGCCATCTAACAAACCTGCCTGGACACACACTTTCAGGGCTTCCTCCTGTGAAATCTGTTTGTCTCAATGGGCCTTCACACTTGTACTCGCTTGGATGTTAAAGCAGCTCTCACAAAATCTTGGCCATCCAAAAGGAAACAAAAGACTTAAGGTTAAATAATCATCAGTCTGACTCTTAATGTGAAGTAAGTTTAGGCCAAAACCTACTTTTTGAAAGCAGTTGAAACTTTGTCCAGATCTTCAGTAAGGCTTGAAGTACAGTTTAGCCCTATCCTTTAGAGGTAATAAATATAAAATGTAACAGGAAGCTGCAAATGGGACTGTTTGTTATCCTTGTGAAAAAGGGGGAAAAAAAAGAAAATAAAACCCCAGGATTTTGGAAGAAAGGAGCATCTGTGAAGTAGGGAGATAAAAAATTACTTCCAGAAAAGACATCCAGAAACTGAGGTCTTCCTGAAGGCCTTCAGGGCTGTGCCTGGCCTCCCGTGACCACTCCGGGAATCTCACTGTTGCTGTAACCCAAATTGCTGTGGCCAGTTTGGAGGAAGAGGCCAGTTGGACTCATTTTTCCCCACTTTGTTCTGATGGAGCTGTAGCTCTGTTGTCCGCACACTTTCTAAGTGTGAGCCGTTGCTCACCGAAGCCATGACTCACGTTTCCACGGGGTCACCAGAAGGGTCCTGCTAGATTGGCTTAATGGTGATGGCTTCGGCTTTGGCCTCGGGAGCAGAAAGACGGACAAAATTTAAGACAAAGAAAATTCTTTCCCTCTTGCCATGGCCCGAGTGGCCACATGACAGGACCTCTGGGCACACGTGCATCCCACAGGGTATCACCATTCAGAGACAACCAGGTGGCTCTGACAAAGCTGAGGCATCTCACTTCAGAGCTACACCCTGCGGAGATGCTAGCTGACGGCCAGGATTGCTCAGGTCCTGCAGCAGAAGCGTGGTGCAGGCTGACGCCCTCTGCCTGCGCCGCAGGGCTCGGAGAAGGCGCCGACCTGAGCTGTATTTGCAGCAATTTCAGATACCTGTGCAGGGCACCGTATTTTTTGGTGCAGATTAGTGTGCTGTCCCGAGCCACGCTTGTCCAAGCAGCGCTGGAGCGGTTAACTTGAGATGTCAAAGCAGCTATATTTTTAAGAAAAAGGAATTAATTTTTATGCTAGACTTGGGGGACAGTTCAATTTTTGTGCTGCTAATGGAGTATCAGGGTTGACTTTTGGTATGCTTTATTCACAAGCTGGTCTGGAGACAATTTTTTTCTTCAAAGTATTTTTTTTTAAATGAATTGTTTGCAGTTCAGATGAAGTTGTTCCTCCTCCAGGCTATACATCAGTGCCTCACTATGCACCAGTTACTCCCTTAATTTACAAGCTGTGGTAGTCATTGTGTGTTACTATGTTTTTAATTTATTTATCTGGGAAAGATCCACTCAGAGTCAGTGTCTTTCCTCCCTCGCTTCTCACTAAGATCCTGCTTTTTGTAGAGATTATGATTGGAGTATAAAGCAGTCAAAATGAGATGTTCACTTTTTCAAAGCACTTGTCTTCCACCAAAAATTCGCCTAGAAGAGGGGCCAAAGGAGTCACATGAAACACCGCGCTGCTGAACACACTTTTGCAGTTAGCACTTTTGCAGGAGCACTCTGTATTTAACTTCATGTTGGCTGATCTGAGTTAACCCTGTGATTTCTACAGAGTGATAGTCTCCATCTAACTGGTTTTGCGTGTGTCTTACCTCCATTTATACTGATCATATAGAAGTATTTTAACGTCACATTTAATACCGCTTCTCACAGCCATGTTATAAAATGGGCATAATTTCTAATGAAGACCTACTACTGTCTGTTCGAAGACCAAAACCAGGTTTCAAACAGCTTTGTGAAATCTGCTGTGTTAGTTGTTAGTGCTAGCCCAAATCCTGACTCCTCCTGAACCTTCCACTGGCTGATTAATTCTGGCAGGTTTTTTTTTTTTTAAAGTTGTTAGGGATTTTCTTTGTGCCCAAGAAAAGCAGCATTTCTTTGTGGAGGGGGTGACCCATTTCTGTGTGGAGGGGGTGACCCATGCCAGGACTCCTCATTCTCATTCCAGGAACACAATATGCCCTTTGATGTGCACTTACTCGGCAGTGCACGAGGTATAGCTGACCGACCTCTTGTTTTGTGCGTTGGTAATTTATGCACTGCCTCTGGGAGCACACAAATGACAGGACTTACATGTGTGAACCCTATTTGTGCATGAAATCAAGTGCAAATTTAGAGCAGATGGGGTTTTGACTCACAAGTGATAGAATTTATGGCCAAGATTAAAAAAAAAAAAAAAAAAAAGCTGGACGTTAGTTTCCCAAATATATTCTTAGGTACCCGAGGACCTGATTTGCAAGAGTGAGGAGCAACCTACAGCTCCCCTGAAATTAAACAAGATATACACGGGATGTATACATATATATATGTATATACTGGATATATACAGGACATATACATGGTGCTTAGTAGTACTTGAAAAGCAGGCAGCTTGTTTGGATGCTAGTTATGTGCCTAACAGTGGCTTTCTTTAAAAAAGATGACTAAGCTGCCTCCTAATACAAGCCATTTGGTTTGATTATCTTATCAGCAAGCTGACGCTGCTTCTGTGAGAGGAGGGATCATCTGTGGAGAGAGGTGGGCATGGACACCTACCCAAAGGGAACAGTGGGGAGCCCCAGAGGGGCATGGCGTGGAGGCAGCTGAAGGAAGGGACAGCCACAAGCATCGTTGTCCACCTAAAAAGGCTGTTGTATGAGATGAGTTGGGCTTCGTGGTTCAGGGCTGCCCATTTCCACTGTAATTTTAGTCTGTACAGAGGCACAGGTCCTCTCTTCTTTTGAGACTTGTCTCTGCCAGACTCCTCTTGGCTGAGTGTTCGCTGGCGTGAGCGCAATCCTTTTCCCAGCCACAGAATAATTCTGCGTTATTTATACATGCATAAGTATACATATATATATATAACCGAATACTCTCTGCTTCCAAAAGTTGTGGCTGTCCCAGTCTAGATCAGTTCTTGTGTTGTACCCGCTTGTCAAGCCCTTGGCCAATGTTTGCTGTGTGCCACTGCTGATGGTGGCGTGCAATCACTAACGCAGCAGAGCAGTATTGGTAAGAGAGGTTAACCGCCCTTAACTGGTGCAGCTCCCCAGCAAAGGCTCTTCAGGGCTGCAGGTTGGTTCTTTTTTGAAATTTCCTTCAACTTACTCAGTGACTGCCTCTGTAAGCTTTGGCCACAACTATTGTTATATTGTAAGCAATATATGTACACAGGTTGTATTCCCAAAGCCAGTGTTTAGAGGGCATGAGGAGTTTTAATTTCTCCACTCTTCCCCTTTATCTTCTGATTCCTTCCTCTCTCTCTCCCATCTGTTCACATCTGGGCAAGGTGCTCTGCTGCTGCCTTTACGTGGTGGGCTCTTGCGTTGTTAGCTGTCCTCCAGGACCTGCTCACAGGCAGCGATGCAGCTGTCCGGGAGAGCTTTGTGAATCCCATTCCTCCTAAGTAGTTTATGATTTCCCTCAAGCCTGTGGAAACGTTTCTCGGGAGAGACAACTTCATGGCATGCTGGGATGTCTGTCCACTGAGGGAACCCTGTCATGGTTATTGATGATTCTTTATTTAAAAAAATCCATCATAAGGGCGGAAAAAAGATCTCCTGGAACAAGGCAGTCCTGCTTGTGTTGCTGACTCAAGAACATTTGGTATGTATAAACTTAAATTGGTACATAATAAAGTCTTCATAACTGAACGCCGTGTGAACAAATATTTTTGGTATCCCTAAAGACCAGTTTTTACTTTGAGCTCCAATCCATCAGTCTTTTTGTTTGACTATGGCCTCTCTCTATCAGCAAGTAAGAAGATTTAATGCTATTTTGAAACTAAACCACACATCTTAAAAACAAGCAGGCTTCTTTTTGCAGGACATAACATGACTCGCTGTTGGAGTAAGCACTCACGGATGTGAGTAAAGGGTTCAGAAGATTATAGTTACTGTACAAATGCTAAGGGAAAAGCAGGGTAATACCTTTTCTTTTTAGTCCATCCTTTTGTAAGTCCAACTACCTAAGGCCGTTTGAAAATCCCAGCCTGAAGGATTCACAGACATGAAGCTCAAGACATAACTAGCCAAAGTGTGATCCTGTTATCTCTGCTGCTCCCTCCCTTTGCGTGTAACACCAATTTGTTATATCTTGCATTAAATTACAGCAAGTGCTTTGGGCCAAGGCTGTGTCCTACTATGCACTGCTCTAGAAGAATTTTTTGCTTTAACAAAAGCACTACTGGCACTCATAGCACTGCTGTGAGTATTTTGGAAAGAAACCAGTCACCAGAAAGCATGCCCTTTGCAGAACTGACATGTGGTTTGCACCTTTCTCCTGAGCACTTGGTTGACTCAGTGTCATAAATGATGCAGTTCCCGGCTGTGGCTGCTAAGGCTGCTTCGCGTTCTCCGCTCTGGCTGCCTGCAGCACTTAAATGAACCCCGCTGTACGGAGAGCAAATTCATGGTGAGGTGGGACGCTGCGTTCACCATAAGCCTGTCAGTGTTTAAGAGGCATTTGGACAGTGCCCTTAGTAACATGCTTTAACTTGGTCAGCCCTGAATTGGTCAGGCAGTTGGACTAGATGATGGTTGTAGGTCCTTTCCAACTGAAATAGTCTATTCTATTCTATACATGTGCAGGGAAAGCACAGCCTGCCTACCCAGTGGGTGGCCTTGGCAGGAATACCCCAGTGTGGACCAGCTCCTGGTGGGAGTGGGAAGGGAAAGGTGGTGATGGGATCCCCTCCTCCTTTGCTGGCTAAATACGAGGATATCCTAGGACATTTGGTGGAGTAGACCTGGGGCTTCAGTGAGGGCAAAGCATGAGCCTTCCTGCTGTGTCTTGTCTCCTGCAGCATGGCCACTGCTCACAGCTCCCTACATCTGTCCTTGGGTGTTGGGATCCAGAGGGTCTTTGGTGCCAGTGTGATTGACATCCAGCACAGTGCTGTCAGGGCAGAAACAGAGATAAGGGCAAAAGCCCATGTGGTCGAGTTCCAGGTCCTGCCCTGGGGCCACAGTACTCTCTGTGGCTTGGGTGCAGCCATCTGCATAAATCATTCAGGCTCTTCTTTTCCAAACTGTGAAAAAAATTTCTACCTTAATCCCAAGACTTGTCACTTGGCTATGGCTGCTCTGGCAACGACCTGGGGAGAAGAGTCCTGTGCCAGGAATTGCGGTCAGGGCAGAGTAACCGGCTCTGCCGACACCTGCCTCTGTAGGCTGGTCAGGATTGATTCTGAAGGGAAAAAATTAGGCCAAACCGGCTGACCACCGCCTGATTTCAGCTGGTGTGCTAAGTTGGCTCAAGGCTGTTGCAAACAGAGGGACAAAGACCTGTAAATGGCTTCTTGTCCCCTCCCCTTTCTTCCAGATAACCACTCCCAACAGCACTCAGAGATTCAGAAATCACAAGCCAAAATCAGTGGTGTAAAAACATACTGAAACTGAAACAAAAGATCTAGCTTTTCTTTGCCGTCTGGCGTGTGAGCAATTTTATAGTTAATGTCTTGTTGCCACTCTTCACAATTGCAAGGGACAGAGTTATTTTTTGGTTTCTTCTTAAAGCTGAGGTCCTCAGGTAGCCAAATCAAGTGACTCCAAGAGCTGGAGCTTTAAGGAAAGCACCAAATATTAGGGAAGCTTGTGATAAAATTGCAAGACCTGGAAGTCTCACAGAGTCTCAGCCAAGGAGAGAGTTGGACTTAAAAAATGAATAAATGACAAAGGCCTACATTACCTAATGCGTATGAGAAAGTGCAATAAAATTGTGAGCCATTTCTGTTCTTTTGTTAGTGACAGAGTCCAATAGCAATTTCCGGGACTGTAAAAACATCCTAATAAATTTCCAGTGTTTCCTCAAGTTGAATGAATCACAGAAAAGCTGCTAGCCTTGAATAGGTTTAGCGTTCACATCAGCTGCTCAATAGAAAAGTCAGCTGAACCATGGCGCAGCTACAAACGGGTTGCAAATCATGGTTACAGGCCATATGGTACAGACGGCTGTTTAACAATGTCACCAACAATAGGTTTCCTTCAAGATGGAAGAAAAGCCTTCATCCATGATGGAAAATGAATGGGTAAATCAAAGGAAAGACCACACCCTCTCACTAGATTCGCAGTTCGAGTGAGAGTTTAGGAAAGCCTTGGTGGGACGAGAAATAACTGTAGGGATCCAGCAGCTGTTTCTGTTGCCCCTTGTCGAATTTAGAAGCAAAACTGCGGTGTGTAATGCCATACACGGGAAGCACAAGTGTCTGGTGATCAGCTCTCCTGTAGGACTGGCAGTTCACCTCAACCACCCATCGTCCAGTTCCTTGCTGGAAGCAACTGAGCTTGAAAATGCTGCCTTGCTGCCTTAAATGCTTGAAAATACTTGCCTTAACTGCTGTGATATAAGCCAGGGCTCTGTGGGACTACAGCAAGAGAAACAAACTGGAACAGTAATTTATCTAACTGTAATCAGTAAGATTATACTGGTATCACTGGGCTGCCCAGGAGGTCTCATTTGGCTTGCAGTATTTGAGACCAACCTTGGAGGCTCCTCGGGAGGGTTGTCCTTTTTGTATAGATGGTAAGAAGAAGATAAATGCTTTTTGGCAAGAATGTCACGTCTTTTCAGTGTTTCCTTTCAAGTGCTGTAATGACACAGGCTGGACCTTGGGAGAAGTGGTAGGCTGAGCCTTTTGCTGTTTCAGCTAAAACGGGACAATTGCGGGACATGAGATTCCTCAGGGTGATGGGAATTGGTGGAGGAAGTCCTTTGCTGGGTAAGAGGCAGCCCTTTCCTCCGAAAGCAAAGCGGCAGCACGAGCTACAAGGCAGGAAGCAACACCAGTGGTCCCCTGCTTTCCTGAGAGACCTGTCAGGCCCAGGTCAAGGCAGGGGGACCTGGAGGAGGAAACACGGATGGGTTGCTGCAGGGCGACCCAGCAGGAAAACGCAGGAGGAGGGGATCACAGGTAGGGATCCCAGCTTGTACAGAGGAGGGTGCGGACCCGGAGGATGGGTGCATGGGCAAGGAGCAGAGGCCTTGGCATGGCCGAGGCTTTCCAGCAAGAGGGACATGAGCCTCGGCGTGAACTCCTGCCCGACAGAGGGGGGAGGCTGCGAAAGCAGCAGTGAGCACGAAACCTGCTAAAACTGCACTAATCCGGAAGGGCTTTCAAAGAACCAGGAAAAAAAAGAAAGTGGCCAAGGTATTTTGTGGGGTGAGCGTGTGTGTCTGTGCAGCCTGCTCTCTTCATTTGCCCATCTCCCGTGCACTCCCCACTAGGTGCCAGTATAGGAGCACATCACTGCACGTACGCACCGAGGAGGGAGAAAACAGGCAGCGCATTTAAGACTTTGCAAATATATATATATATGTATAGTGTTCTGAGTTACACTTAATTCTGAATATACAATATACAATACTCATGGGGTCACCACTAGTGTCTAAAGGCATACCCATAGGCAATATTGATATTAAATTATTAGGTGCAGCAGGACACAGGACAACCAGGCTGTCGTAGCCTTCAGGTGGTCCCCACTGCCCCTGGGCACTGGGAGCCCCAAACGGCCTGGCATGGGCAGAGCCTGCCTGTTCCCGTCCAGCTGGAAAGCAACCACATCACCTGCTGGTACTTGCTGCTGGAAGACTATTTAATTGTCAAATCATGGGTTTTGTCAGAAATGAACAAACAGGTTTGGGATCTTTTCCTAAAATCCACCTGGCAACAGGCATAGGAAAACTCCTACTGAGTATAAATAATTTTATAAATTTCTTCTGCACATTACATTTGCAGCATAAAGCAGGATGAGACTCAGGATTGAGGATGCCTGGGGGGTACCTGACCAAGACTCAGAGGCAAAAACCACCCACATTTCAGGTACTTTGCAAGTCTTTCTGGAAGAAAACTGTCACTGCATATCCTGCACATCACCTCTGCATGTACTCTGCACTGCAGATTTAGATATAAAATTAAGGGAATGAACAGCAAATAAAGTAATAAGCAGGACAATACTCTGTTGCAGACCGCCATGGGAACAAATGGTTTGACGAAGCTGTGATGCCTGTCAAGTCTTAAATCTTTCTGAAAAGAGGTTAAGTCTCTTGCCTTGGTTTCTCTGTTACCTGTGCCAAAATAAATAGAATGTGCTCAACTGAAGAAAACAAATACTTGAAAATAACGAAAAATCAATAGTACCCTTGTTATTCGGTAGCAGGTATACAGATCTGATCTGACAGGCTGTATTGAAAGTGTAAACTGAATGCTCACACACATGTATTAGTAATGTCAAGATGAAATGTTAGCTTAAATCTTATCAATTCAGTTTATAGGACAGGGAGGAATTACCGAAGTACATTTTACCTGCAACACTCCCCCCCCCGCCCCCGCCTCCTTTTAGAGAGGACGGCTCTCAATACAGTGTGTATTTGTGTGTGTTTAAAAACGTTTGGATTTCAGGTACCAATATTAACACCATGAAGGTTTTAGTATTGCCTCAACCTGTCAGCCTCTCTAGTCAGGAAGAAGCACTAACAGCAAACCGATTCGCACGGAGAAATTTAAAGGAGTCTTTCATTCTTGGCCTGATATCATTATTCCCATGGGCAGAAGACAAAGAAATATACAGCTAAGGAACAACTTCACATTAAAAATACATCCCTTTGTCCAAAAGCCCTGCGATGTGTCATGCTGTTATGGAGCGCATTCAGGAACTGCCTCTGCCCTTTTGTACAGAGCTGGCCTTTAGGCTCCATGCAGTCTGCAGCCACCGGCCCTGCTCATCTGAGGGAACTATGAATTTAAAGAGATTCCCAGCTTTCGCTTTCCAAATGTGTGTATTTCTAGCCCTTTTCCACAGCAAATGGAAGTATCTTAGGGAAGGTATTTTTTTTTCTTTTGCTAGAATTAAAAAAAAAAAAAAGGGTAAAATGCAGTCCTCCATGGCTGCAACATGGGCAAGGAAGGACGTAGCGATAGAGGGACAGAGAGGTCTTGCCCCGGTAGGTCTGATCTGCCCTCCAGCATCCAGCAGTGGTCAGTACAAGCTACTTTGGGGGAAAGTAGAAGATGAACGCATTTTTACTGCTCCACTGTTTAAACTGAGAAAATAGCTTGCAGGACTGCAAATATTAGAGGAGAAATCTGTCCTATTATTTTTGGAGCAGCATCCTCTCTGAAGTGTGTAAGTCATCAGAACAGAATGAATATAGTGATGAGTATTTTCAGCAATAAAAAAAAATGAGTCACCAGGAGATTTGGCTTAGGGGGAGTCACAAGAAGGGACAGGACCTTATTTTTGAGAGTGTAGGCTGTGTCCTGCACTCTCTTCTGGTAGTTGGTCATGGCGGAGGCTGGGTTGTCACCTGGGAAGAGGTTGTGCAGTATGGTGTGCCAACCGAGAGAAAGCCAGAGAGACTTGAATGTGTCATCTCCATTTCCAAGATGCTCCTCTGTGTCCAAAATGACCTGGGTGGAGCAGATGTTTTTGCTGTGGGACACAGAGCTGATGATGGTCTGGGTCCAGCTCAGGGTGGTGTTTACGAGGGGGCAGATATCTCCTGGGGTCTCTCCACAGTGTAGGGAACATGGAAATGGCTGTGCCATCCCTCGGCATTGCACAGGACAGCTCTTCTTCTGTGCCTCTTGGGGAACGGTGGCCCAGGCCTGCTGGTGCTCTGGTCGTCCCAGAGCCAGCACTAGCAAAACTTCAGAGAGCCCTGGCTTACCTGGGAAGGTGTAGATGACAAGCATGCACATTGCTTAACTGCAGGCACTTCCTTTGGGTGGCTAATTTAGGAGGACTGTTGTCCCTGATAAAGTAGGGCTTTTCTCCTAAGGTTCCCTATCTCATCACGTTGGGGATTTAAGTTATATGGACGCTCCCTCTTTTGAGTACTCAGGGAGCGTAAGGAGTGTCACCATCACAGTTATCTCTTCTTCCAGATCTCCATCGAAGTGGAGGCTCACAGGGTATACTTCCCACTTTATAAACAGCACAGGAAAGTTTCTGAACTTTTTGTAACCAGGCTTAGCTGATTTGGAGCCCTTTGTCTTTGTTTAAGTGAAGCTTGGCAAACTACTATTCTTACTTGTAGCGATTATTTCCCAATGGAGAACTGTTCTGAGTGCCAGGGAGTCATCCTGTTTGCAAAGAGGATGACTAGGTTGTGGGAGGCTATTAGACTCTCCAGTCTCACTTAGGGAAACAAAACGTGCTGTGGGTGCAGCTTAGCTCAAGGTACCTATAACCAGCTGTTAATGCATGGAAGCACCTAAGTGAAGATGCGAATGCTAATACTACTACTAACATATACTATGGTTAGTATCGCTGTTTATAACAGACTTTGCCACTGCCTTTGCAACTTCTTCCATCTCCTTTGGTGTTTCTTGCCCTCCTTGGGAGCACAGTCTGCTCTTTGTGGCTGACTCGATTCTGCGCTCCTGTGGTGGGTCAGGCACAGGCTCTCCCTCTAATCCACTCTTGGGAAATGGCATTACCCTTTGTGTGTGTGTGTGTGAACACCCTACCCTGGGATTTTCATAGAATAGAAAATGGGCTAAATCAATTACAGCAACACAAACTGCAATTGGTTTTGCATGAATCTATTTGCAAGATAAGAATTATCTTCACCTCTCCCCTGTGAACAATAACTGACAACATTACACCCCTTCTCAAATTCTTTTTGATAGGTTAATGGGCCCATTTTGAGAGCATATAATCGCAGCAGTTTTGGTTCAAGAGCTGATGTGATGGATTACGTCCCTCTTGATGCTTGGGGTTGGGATACAATACAGAGAGACTGCCTGGACCCTCTGGTGCCAGAGGGCTTAACACGGTATTGACAAGGCTGTGCATATTAAATCCAGATCAACCTTCTGAATGAACGCAGGCACATCTGAACTTACAAGGCTGGAAATCTCCTTCCACAGTCTTAAAGGAGTTATTTTTAGTAAAGGTTGTTGAAAAAAAGAAAGAAAAAAGCTCATGCCCCTACTTACTGATGAGATATGAGCTGAAGGAAACTCTCCTGTCAGATCTGTTTCATATATGTTACAAGAACAGCAAAACAGAAAAGTTCAGCAGGGCATTATTTTATTTTCCTTTTTTTTTAAATTTCTTTTAAATTTATGGGATCTGACAAACCAGTCTGGAGGGTGCCAAGTACAAAGGAGTCTAGAGGTATCCCTCAACATCGGGTGATAGCTGCTGATTAGTTTGGCAGAAATGGTTTCCCGATGCTCTGCAAATGAAAATTAACGAACTCTGGGCCTGTCTTGAGAAAAAAAAAAAAAGCAGCAGCATTTCTCGCTTTAGAGGTCCACACTGGGCAGCACTGCTCTCCCAGGCTCAGCCTGGGGAACTCTGCTGGGTAACTTTGTGCTTGCTGACTCTTCCCTTTGGAATGAGCCAGGCTCTTCCCAGAGCCAGGTACGAAGCAACACAAGGTGGGGTGGGCAATGCTT
The DNA here is from genome assembly GCA_013401315.1 of Balaeniceps rex. NCBI lineage: Eukaryota > Metazoa > Chordata > Aves > Pelecaniformes > Balaenicipitidae > Balaeniceps > Balaeniceps rex. The sequence continues at coordinate 75,698 of VYZW01038193.1, forward strand.
GCTTCTTCTTGCAGGGCTGCCAATTTCCAAAGAAATTAACTTTTTTTTTCTTTCCATTAGCTGTAAACTGCTATTTTAAAATGCACTGTAAAGTTAAAAGCAATTGAAAGCACATAAATGAGAGAGTACCTAAGACAGTCTTTCATCTTGCAAGGCCACAAGGCACTGAGCACGTTTGTCATTTAGAGACCTGATACCACATCCTACTGCTCCTGGTACAAAGCTCCCCAAATCGGCAAATTTTTCATTTCTGCCTGACACCCTCCTATGTGGCCCTTCATGAAGACACCAGAGAGCTTGATGCAAGTCCAGTATATGTTAAGGGAATTGTTTTGAAGGTTTTCCAATAGGTGTTGAGTGATATTTTCCCATTTCATGAAATCACAGGCAATTTGGTTTGCTTGTCTTTTTGTAGTGAAGAGATTCCCGCTGGAACCAAGTTAATTTTCTAATGACACCCTTCCCCATTGAAAAAAAGTCTTGATTCTGATAGCCTGAAGTATTTTACAGACATGTGTCCATTTCAATAACTTTTTTGTCAAGAGTACAGGTCACATCTTCCTTACAGCCCTCTCCTTGAAGTTGACAGAAACAGGCTCAAGACCTCAAGAAACCTGGTGCAGGTAAGGTTTTTGGAATATGGTTCTCTTTCACTTCCTAGTCCAGTTCCCTTGACTCATGGTAGTTTTGGGGTAGGTGACTATCTCTTGACACATCTTTAAGGCCCTCCTTGTATTCCATGCCAGAAGCCCAAATTTCATAACTTCAGAATTATTTGTAAAATTAAATCAGTGTTTTTCAGCTATGCCTAATGTGTATCATTAATAACTATTGAGATGGAAAATGTGCTTGGGCCTTGCACTGTGCTAGCCCAAACCGTGACGCTATTCATGATTCATGATTTTTTGTATCAAATATACAGAAGTGTTTCAAGAGAAAAGAAAGGTCAATTTCAGGAAGGGGAAAACACTGAGAGCAGTTATTTCTGGGCTACCAAAACAAAATTGTCAACAATTCCCCTGAAATTTTATTTTCAGAAGCTGTGAATCAGTTTTCCAGTAGAAACATGTCAAATAGTACAAGACAATCCCCTCCCCCGCAATTTCCTTTGATGTGTGTTGTTCGAATCCCTGTTTGCCTAGTGGGACTTTCCAGCTTACAAAATCCTGGAGAGTACGTACCAGAGGGGGCCAGGCCACCTCTTGCTCTCTAGTATTTCTGTGAGTAGTCAGAAGTAGAAAATTCTGAAAATGTTTACAAAAAGTTTTGTTTCGGTTCTGTACAGTCCTTTTCCATCCAGACCTTCTGACGTTAGCACAGGTGTTACACTTCTCTCTAACCTGTTCTGCTGCTGCTTGTGATCTCCAAAGTCACACTTGAAGGATTTAATCATACCGCAGGTGCCAGCTGTGTGAACTAGGATAGAGCAAAGGTTTCTTTGACTGTTTGCACTGACATTAAGAGATGCAAGTCTTCTTTGGAGGACATGGGAAATGGTCCTCTGCAATGGAGAGTCCTTGATCTTGCTCAGATGCAATAAGATAGTCTTCATGCTGTTTGGTTTGAAGAAATAAAATACTCCTTTTTACCCATAGCCAGTAATAGGCAATAATGGCTCCTATTGCAGCTTAATGGTTCAGATCTGCAAGATGCATATGCTTGAGTTTCATGTATCAAGACAACACTCTCCTTAACATGTCCCTGGATGACTCTGCACCTTGTGGGGTAGGACATGTGAGGCTATTCTCATGGGTGAAGCACTGTATGGTATACATCTAATTAAAAATCAACTTTTTGGGTAAAGGCTGCCTTGCTTTCCATGTTAAGGTGGGAGCAGTCAAGAGAATCTGCTACTAATTGTTACTTTGCCATTCTCTGTGCCATCCCCCACTCCAGGATCTTGCAGTAGCTCTACTGTGTGCTACTGAAAACTAAGGTTGTCACCTGAAAGCTTGGCTGATGGTACACTGCTTCTCTTTTACAGAGTTGTGAAGTTTGAAGGGACTTCAAACGCTCCATTGCCGACAGATGTTGTCTAACTTGAGAGATCTCTAATGACTGAGACCTTACAGACTCTCCCACCAGTCTCTTCTCGTTCTCGCTTTCCTACCTCATGTCCGGTTTGAATCGTCCTGGTTACAGATTACACCCATTGTTTGCATATAATAAAATAATACACTATTCTCTCCCTGTTTGCAGCTTCTTTTTTTATGCATGTATTTGAAGATTGTTGCCCTTTTTTCTCTCCTCCCTGATCTTCTTTCGCCACCTCAGTTCATGCAGCTTTCCTTCACTGATCCATGTTTTCACGATCTCTGACGATTCTTGTTCCTGCACTCTCTGGAGCTGTTCCACATTTTTCTCGTGGAAAGTGTAACATCTAAAACTTAACATACTATTTCTGGCAAGCCCTTCCTATATATTTTAGGCTACAATTCTCTTTATATATCACAGAGTGATACTTGGACTTTTTTGAGATAGGCCTGCCCCTTAGTCTCCCATGTTTGTTAGGTGGCCAGGGTAATTCTTTTAAACGTATAGCATTTTTTTCCTAGCTTGGGTTTTACTAAATACCTAGCATCCAATTTCAGTTCTGGTAACCATAGGCTGACAGGACATGCTTGCTGGCTCTTTGATTCTGTATCTAAAGAAAGCAGGGGTGATAAAGGGCCATTGCTCTGGAGATTTTAGTATTTGTTGAGTTAAACATTGCTGAGCAGTCTAGCATCCCCACCCTTGTCATGAATGAATCTGAAAGGAATGAGTTTGAAGTCTTGCTCTGCTTGACTATAAACCTTTATTATACGTGGGATGTTCCTCGTGGAGAGGGGGAGGCAGTTGCCTCCCAGACAAAATAAGCAGAATTCATCAGTTTACTCACTGCCCCACCGAGCAGGGCGTGATGGGAGTAATTCAGGGCGCCTGGCACCTGCTGGAGCAGGGAGGCTGGCTGGCAACCATAAACCCACAATCAACCTTGATGACTGCCCTCAGTGCACACTGTAAATAACAAAGGCATTTATTTTATTTTTCCTATGGGGATGGGAACAGTGGTGAGAGCAAACAGAAGGAATTAAACCCACCATCTTGCTCCAAACAGGTGGTGGTATGCCCTTGGCTGTCACCACTGCCGGTCTGTTTCTGAGCTTTTCGTAACAATTTGTACTCAAGGAAAGTTGGCTCATGTCTTCTCCCCTTACTTTGTCCTCAATGCAAGAAGCAATGCGCACATGAGCAAAGCTTTACAGAAAAAAATAAACATAGAAAACTGTGGAGACTGAGGATAACCACTTAAATGCTGTTGACTGCGTAAGACCATTGTTTGCTCCCTCTTCCTCATGCCCCTTTCCGTTTCTAGCCCCTTTCATGGTTATATCAAGGGATACAACCATGGATCTCTTCAATTTTATTGACATTTTATTTTACTTTTAACTTCACTTGTATGACATGTGCTTGTAACTGGTGCTTTGCTCCCAGTTCAACCCATTAGCCAGGATCTGTGATGTCTTTTTTTCAGCCACAAGGGATGTGTACTTGACCTATGGGCAAATAATCCTCAATCAGGTTGTTACTGACTACAAAGGATATCATAAAATGCTCACCAAAGAAGTCACCCATGCAATGACATCATCACAGTTGGAAATTGCTGGCCCTTACAGAAATTACTGGCATCCCACAGCTACAAGACAGAGGGCAAGTAGGGGCTACAACTATGTTGCTGCGACCTAGTGCCTTGTCTTGTGAGAGATTTGGTCACCTGGCCACAATGGGCTGAATCCCCTCATCTTTTCTGAACTTGGAAAGTAGGTTGAGTGGTCCTTTTCAGTCCTTGCATGGACAGTGATTAGAAATCCCAGCTGCTGTAGATGCAAGCTAAGCAGTCAAGGTCACCAACTCTGGAAATGCTGGACCATGGAAACCCAGGGGCTGCAGGCTCAGACTCCATCGGCTCTACAGATGAATATTGAAGGTTTCAAACTGTTTGTGTGCTTTATTTTTCAAAGCTGATATTCTGGAACAATTCCAACACTGAGTTTAGTTTAAAGCCATTGGATGGACAAAGGAGGAGAGCCTTTACCTCTGAGGCTGTTAATTTTATAATTTTATATGCGGTACATTGTTTCTCAGTGGACAGTCACAGAACTGTAAATCGTCACATACAACTGTCCAGGTCCTAACAGGACTGTCTGACAGCTAAATGACATGTGAGATCCAGATGACAGTGCCCAAGGGCAGAAAATTAAGCCTTCAATTAACTGGAGTTGCTTTCCCTTGATTAGATTTTGAAGAGCTGTGATTTGTATCCCTCTGCTTACTTGCCTGGGTGTGACCAGCCCTGCACTGCAAGCTCAGCTCTTCTAGTTAAATGCTTCTGCTCCTACAGTGTTTGGAGTTTGTACTGTAGAATGCAGTAAAAGGCATGATTCATGTTACAATTAAAAAAAAACCCAAACAACAAGGAAATGTATATAAAATGTGACTGTTTGTAAAGGTAGAAATCGCATTTACAAGTACTTTTATGGAGAAGTGTTTATCCTCCCATAAAAGGGAGGTGCTAGATGGGTGTACAATGAACTCTCAATTATCCACGAGCAGTTTATCCAGGTTGTGGATTAACTGTGCCGCAGAGGCCCTGACACTTTGCTGGCACTGCACAGGGGGGTCCATCTGTACTCATGCGCTCAAGCACAGTGTTCTAGGATTGAGTCCAAAGCTTTAGCGAACTCGGTGTGGCAACACCTAAGTGCGCCCCGGCTCCAGAAAAATTTATCCTTGTGGTTGCAGTGTTGTAAACATACCTTGGGTTGCACATTAGCTAATACACCCTCTTGGAGCAGAGTGCAGAAATACCTAAGAGATTGTGCAAACGGTAGGTTGTATCTGGCAAAGCCAAGGCTGAATTAGAGCTAATAAGTCTGGCTAAACTTAAGTTGACTCTATCTGGAGTCAATCACAAAGTTGACCAGTCTTCACCTTCAATATATTCAATGTGCTAAAAGATATACAGGCTGTGTCTAAACTGTGTTCTTGGGAGTCCCAGCTCTGGATGCCTCCCAGAGTTTGTTCCAAGCACCTACTGAGTTGAAACCAGGGAACGTAGCAGTCCCTTTCCCCCTCTTTTCCTCTGTGCAGGAGAATGGCCCTGCTCCCCAGATGAGGTCCAGTAATGACTCAAAATCCTAGTGTTGCTTTACCTGTGACACCATCGCAATTAAAACTATGCTAGATACACAGCGGATGACGTGGTGCATTTGAAGTGTGCTTGTCGCACATACATAGTTTTCTGGAAATGACCATCTAGCGCAAGCGTCATCCATTCCACCAGCACAATCCAGCATATACCACCATGAAGTCCATGACATTGGGGAAGTCCATGATTGCAGGAGGATTTGACCTAGCAGTTTGCTGAAGTTAAAAACATTTATGTTTATCTAACTGCCTTAACTTATCACTTTTCCACCTTTTCTGCTTAAATTCCCCATCTTTATATGGTAACGAAGGAAGTGAATATGTCATAAAAACCTCAGAGGGGAATAAGCCATAGATGAGTCACTGAAAATATTGATAAGATCACTGATACGGATATCCATAGCTTCCAGCCTTCCTGTTTTTCTATGCCCACTCCTCTTGCAGATTCTCAGGCCCAGCTATGCCCCTCCTCGGTGTTCAGAGGGGGAGCAGAGGGATTTCTTCACCTCCCTGTAGCGAGGACATATGCCAGAGTCGCAGAGTCCCTTCCTCGCCGTGCCAGGATGTCACAAAGTCTTTAGCACCTACAACAACCCCTGACAATCCTCAGAGCTACTTATAGCAGCAGCCAAAATGTCTTCTCACACCCCTGTCTTGGTGACAAATTAAAACTGCAATTTGATTATTAACATCTTTCCAAATAAAGGGCTGGATCTTGCTTCCCCTGCCGCTGATTGCAAAACTGGACTTAACTTCAGTGGAAGCAGATCTGGCCTCAAGGTATATTTAGAGAAAGTAAGTAGCAGCTATTTTCCCAGTGTTTATTTTACATTTCAGGTTGAGGCATTCGCAAGTGTGGTTTCTGCTGGACTTTGTATAGCTGGGGTTGTGACTAACAATAATAACAGGCGAAGCCGTGACTTTGCCCCAGCCCAGGAACAAGAGGCCGCCCTGTCCCCAGAGTCATGCAGAAGGCACACGGTGACTCATGCCCTCCTAATCCCTCTGCTGGGTTTCCCCTTGCTCCACAGGAAAGGAACTTGTTTTCCCCTTCTATACTTGGCGCTGCACATGGCCCCAGCCATGCTGGTCCCATAGCCATGACGTGTGCCAAGAGTGCGACTGAAACCCACAGGTTAGAGGGTTTAGCACCCGAGGGGAGGTAAACACTGGTATTTAGCAGGAAACTAGGCTTTGTTTTATTCCGCCTGGAGCACAAACCAAATGCGCTTCGTGGTGGAAGGCAGCATGTTGGGGTAAGGGCACCATCCTGCCACATCCCCCAGCACACCTCCCCACAAAACACACAGCCTGAGCAATGACTTCAAATGTGCCATGATTTCCAGGCGCTCCCTTAGGTTCCATGTGACGGTGCAGGTTCTGTACGTTGGCCAACTGACTGCACAATGTGTCACTGGGCCTTTCTTCTGTGGCAGTCTCATGCATCAGCTTTATTCGTTCATTAATTAAGCCATCTCCTTCCTTGCGGAAGTACCGTCCTCAGGTGATGCTGTCCAATGGATCCTAGCACATCCATGTGTTGGCTTCTTGTGAGATTATGGCTCTGGAGCATTCATGCAGGGGCAATCTGGAGAGTATCTGTGTGACTAGTGATGGTGAGAGGCTTGGAAAACTCCTGGATATTTTGAAAGCTTCTGTCAAGGCAGCCTGGCTGTGTCATTCCCCTGTGTCATGTTCAGAACACCTGAACTTAGCTATGGTTGTCTGGACAACAGATAAAATGGAGTTTCCTGGACACTGCTTTCTTCCAAGCAAGGAGATGGTAGTGGAACTTCCCCTTCTTTCATACCTTCCACTGCTCATCAGCTCCACTTTTGTCTCTGATGGATTCATACTTAGGGAACTGCCTTTGCCAGTGATGTGACTCCTTCCAAAGCTCTGGGACGTCTGTGCTAATGGATAGCTAGATTTGGGGGGGAACCAGTATTTTGCTCACATGAAAGTTCCATGTTTTTTCACCAAAATGTAAATGGGCTCATCAAGTGACACAGTCTCAAGGGGTCAGCTACATGCAGGTCTTTCACCAGGAAAACCTGTGCTTCAAGATGGCACAGAACTTCGAGGAGATCAGCTTCTTTCATGACTGAAGACCAATCAAAATTGGAGCCAAATCTAATCAAGGAAGATGTGGCTTTTTGGAAAATGTTCAGCTGTGGTCCCCTAAGATAAAAATTTTGACTGTTTTGACCATTTTGGTTTAGATTCTCAGAATTCTTACTTATGCTAAGCTCTTACCATTGCATAATTCAGAAATTATGCCTCTACTGCTGCTGGTCAGCTAGGAAACATGACCTGTTGGACAGAGGATATATCTGCCATGCATGCGTATACCTGAGATAGCTACATAGCCCTGAAACGGCAGCGCGTTTTGACACCTGCATGCAAGAAGCAAAAGTGGCCCTTATATGGCTAGCAAACCCCTCACTGCCTGCTTACACCACTCCCCGGATCCAAGTAAGCAAAACGACCTTGGGCAGCCCTGCTCTTTGCCTCACTGACTAGGTATGTGCATGGTTCGTGCTTTGGTGGTCTGTGCTACAACTCAGCAGTGGGTACCCAATGGTTATGGTTTCAGCCTGAAAGGTTCACCTGCTAAGCACAGGACATGGTCTTCTTTCTTCAGCCATGCCACCAATGTACAAATGAATCGTCCCTGTCCTTCATGCCCGTTGCTGGCTTCAGCTTGGTGTCTGAAACAAAGCTTGGTGACTCTGCTCTGAGAGCAAGGGCATACTTCTTTGACCTTCTCGCCAAAAAAGGTAACAATGCACATATTAGGGAAAATACCTATAATATAAATTCGTAGGACTAACTAATTCAGCGTAATCCTTAAACACCACTTATGTGGATATTGGCTTTGCCGGCACCCTGAGTAGGTGTAGGCTTTTTTTCCATCCAAAAAAATTGACTATGTAGCCTGTCAGAACTGGGGTTAGATTGCAAGTAAAAAAATTCCTAAGGTTTGTGGTTAACTCTCACGGGAAGCCAATGGGGCTACGTACTTAAATCAATTTAAAAAAAAAAAAAAAAGAAAGTCCCAAAGAAATGTCCCCAAAGTCCACAAATTCGAAGTAACTGTGTGAAACCCTTTCACCGCCCAAGCGTTCTTGGCTGCCCATTTCGTGCTCAGACCACATCTTCCCCTGATGCAAGAACCACCCTGCGGTCCCCAATGCCCAACGGGAGCTGGGGGGATGGCTCGGGGCGGGGGGGCAGCTGATGATGGAGGGGCTGCATCTCTACAGCAGCGCCGGCGCTGTGAGAGCCGCCCCAGCTCTGCTGCTGAGGGCAGTGTTGGCTCATGGCGCACGTTATCTTCTTTCGGAGCTCCTTCTCCCAGTACATAAACAAATTTGTTTTTGTTTAAAGACTTTCCCACACGAGTGTCTGCCAAGTTCAGAGGACTGCTCTTTGAGATTGATCTTGAATTTTTTGGAACGGGAGATGAGATTATATAATAAATTCAGTTAGTCTCAGTGAGGCGGTTGGGAGATGCTGTTTCAGACTGCAACGTAACAGCCAAAGGGATTAAGAAAAATAAAAGAATCCACAGAGTGTAAGTGGGGAAGGAATTCAATTTTCAATTTAGTAAGTCTAATTTGGAAACAGATTCACAGAGGAATAATCTACACACCAGAGGATGGATGAAATATTCTCAAAGAGCAAACCCGAATAGATTAATTTCTCTTGGAATAGCCAGCATGCCTTTTTTTAATACAGAGCTCGTTGTACATCTTGCTGTGTATCTACGATACAGTAGTTTTCACATAATAGTTGACTGGTGATTTAAAGAATTATCACTGGTCTTATTGCTGTGAGAATGTTGAAATTCCTGTTGTTTGCCAAGTAGCTAGGCATCCTGATACTTGTTGTCCAGTTCAGGTCTTGCTCTTCTAAATAATTAAACACCCCAAATGCAATGGTTAGAAATAGAAATGCAAGAGAAAGATTCCTTTGTCCTGTTGAAAATTTTCTATTTCCACATGGTGCAGGCCTGTTTCAATTTTAGCTTAGTAATGCAAAATTTTCAGAGAAATTGAAGTTTAAAAGTGCTATGCGGCCAAGGAGCTGGCCTGGCACTGGGACCGCACGGAGGCAGGCAGGCGGCATGCTGGTGGGGCCGGCCGCCCACCATGGGTTCTCTCGGTGGTTTCAGTGGAATTGATGTAGTCAGCCAAACTAGCATTTTCTCGTGGAAATGCTGCTGGCAATGAGACTGAAACAGGAGGGAGAGCTGTCAGGACAGCATCCCCGAGAGAGAGGGAACCGCTCATGTCCTCACCATCTCTGACCCTCCTGAGTAATGTCTCTGATGGCCAGTGAGGGTAGGTATTGCTCTGCAGTGGGAGAAACTATGACAAAATGTACAGACAATATCAAAACTGTAACATTTCTTGGGTATCCTCCTGTCTCCTTCGTGCTGCCTTAGTGTTTCTCCCATTTGTCCTCTCATCTGTAAGCACACAGAGCATTAGTAGAGCAGCAGTAGTGGCGGGAGGGGGTTTCGGTCTTAGGAATTGGTCCTCTATAAATAAATATAATAAAAAAATATAATAAAAAATATAATAACCATTATGGTACCATCTAAGAGGCCCACGGGAAAATAAATTAATCTTATATTTTGAGAATTTAATAAACTGTATTTGTGGACTGAACAGGGAACTACATCAGTTTTACAGTTGCCTCATGGTTAGTTATTTCTTAAAATAGCACTTGATCCTGACTACAGAAACTGTAGAGACTCTTGGGAGATAAATGATCTTCCAAAAACAATTTACAGACCATATAACAAGTGGTCTTTGTCAAATGTGTAGCTCAAGTTTTTAGAGAGATAATTTCAAGTTTTCTCCTCTTCCCTACACAACTGAGCTTGTTTTTATTTACGTAAGATCTTTAATTCTTACTGCTGGTACAGGCTAGAAAGTGTTCACAACATGTTTCTTTAATTATTTAACTTTTTTCCATTAGATTATAAATTTTCCATATAAACCTAAAAAAAAGCAGCTGTATTCTGAAAGATAAAAATGAAGACATATTCGTTATATGAAACTCCCACTTACTATGGTTTCCCTTAGTGGGAGAAGTGGTTTGACGTGAACATGACAGTGACACTTGCCCTTTTTATCTACAAAAAAAAAAAAGACATTTATTGTGCAACATGGATGGAAAGGTGTTTGGTGTTTTCTGGCCACCAGGTATCCTAATAGCAACGAGATGACTGGAGAGGCAGGAAGCAGGGGGGAAGGACAAGGAAGGCAATCCACCTGAGAAGAAGACGCCAACATCCATGCCATCACTGTAGCAAATTGTCTCTCCCCAGACCTCCTTTCCCCCAGGGTCGTGCTGGGTCTCACCTCTTCCATGGTTAAGTATCCCAACTTCAGAGCATGCCAGCTGCCTTCAGCTCTGATACCTCAGGACTTACTAAAGTGTAAAGAAACTTCACGTTCTCCTTCTAGCATCTGCAGTCCCATCCATAGGCCAGGAGTTTTCAGCCGCTCCACCTGCCTCTCCTGACCCACTGCTGGGCTCCCACTGAGGCAGTGGGGTTTGCTGCCCAGGCTGGGCGTACAGCAGAGTCTGTCATACCTTGCGGATCCTGCTGCAGGATGGGTCCAAGTCCTCGTGCTCCTGCTGATCTTCATCCCCTTGCCTGCAGGCCACCCGCCACCGGGCTCAGACACACCCTTCCTCAGGTAGGGACACCTTCTCGTCACATCTGAAAAGTGAGCAAAAAATGCTCCTGGGAAACGTCAGAGGATTATACACTTACGTCCTTCAGGATGTGGGGTTGATTACTCAGGAGGTGGTTTTTACTTTCTTCTGAGTCAGTGCTGAACAAATAACTGGTCCAGTACATCATTAGGAGGGACTGTGGTGCTCTGGTGCTGCCTTTCGTATGAGCCTTAAATCAGAGGTCCTGACTGCGTTTTCTCAGGCAAAACCAGTCTGGTCCTGAGAAACTTGCTGAGCAGCAAATGCAGCCAGCCATGCTTATCTCCCACAGATTCGCTTGGTTATGTTAGCCATACCTTCTTGTCTTTAGCTGCTCTGTGGTGTTGCCAAGCATTTTAAACAGCGGAGACAAAGTTCATTTGGGAGCAGTGTGCCCCTGTGCTATGTAGTCCACAGCTACCTCTTACGGATGTTTTCAAGATGACTTAAATCAGTCAGCCTCTGTGAGGCTCCTGAGTGAGGGCTCATACCAGATGAATGCAATGTGAAAACTGGGATTAGTGTTAGGGAGAATGGGTGTGTGCTGGTCTATAAAAAACTGTGGAACAACTTCTGCTCTGTCACTTCGTAGAGGGGGAGAAAAATGCTTTCTTCAGATATTAGGTATGAATAATACCTAATGGCCAAGGCAGGTAGCCCTGCAATTATTTCTTTTTGTAATGAGACACTTCTGCTTCCTTTAGATGCATTAATTTATCTGGAGATTGCTAACAAATACATAGAAAATCTGAAAAGCAAGACGGGCTATGAACTCCTTTCCACTTTTGCCCTTCTTTGTGTGGTTAGAGAAAATATTTTAGAGCATCTGTTTCCCAAATTGCAAGCCAATCTGCTCCAGTTGTAAAAACTTACTGTGTTATGCATCATCCCCTGGAATCAGAGCTAATGAAACTTGACACAATAATGCGATCAAATACAGCCCCAATGAATAAAACTATTGCTTTTCTCAGAATGGTTACTCCAAGAAAACAAAGCCTAAAAGTTCATGCCCCAGTTTTCTTCTGGACCCTATACAACAGGAATGTTCAGAAGATGCTTTTAAAGATTGTTCCTGCTTCCTGAGCAGCATTCCTACTGCAGAGATGCACAGACAGGATCAGACGATACCGCAGTGTCATGAAAAGGGACTTCCAGAGGAATTTACATCCTCACACTTTTAACTGCCTCCAGAATTTATTAGTTAACAGATCATCACTTCCTGCCATCACTTCTGGAAGTCTCGGTCTTTTGATCATGCCATCATGTTCCTGAAATGCGTAAGAAAATGGAGGCTTTGCATGCCTGTTTGGTTTGATGAGCACAACAGTCCTGAAGTGATCCAATCCAAACTATCCATCTTTTCTGGCCTGCTCACAATGAAACAGGCTTGTTGTGTAACTAAATGGTATCTGTACTAGATGTTAGGACACCAGGTCTACCTCTGAGAGCCCAGCAATATATCTCAGAAGTGCCATGATGGAAGTCAATGAGGCTGATCCTCCTGCTCCGCTGACAGCCTGGTCCCCAGGGTCCACTGAATTACATGGAGTTAATTCTGATCTGCATGAATGAAAAATGAGGGATTTTCTTTGACTTGAGGCTATTAGTTAAGCAAAACTGGAATGACACTTATGCTAGCAATGGTGCTACAGCTTGGTATCTCTCACAAGTATTTAGTTCTGAGAAACACAGGTTTAGGTAGCAGCAAGTATTCATTGATTAAAATATTGATTGATTGATTGACTGATTGATTAAAAAATTTATTTGAGAGCAGCCCTGCGGAGAAGGACTTGGAGATATGGGTGGATGAAAAACTGGATGTGAGCTGGCAATGTGTGCTCGCAGCCTAGAAGGCCAACTGTATCCTGGGCTGCATCAAAAGAAGTGTGGCCAGCAGGTCGAGGGAGGTGATTCTGACCCTCTACTGTGCTCTCCTGAGACCTCACCTGGAGTACTGCATCCAGCTCTGGTGTCCACAGTACAAGAAAGACATGGACCTGTTGGAGTGGGTCCAGAGGAAGGCCACAAAAATGGTCAGAAGGCTGGAGCACCTCTCCTATGAGGAAAAGCTGAGAGACTTGATGTTGTTCAGCCTGGAGAAAAGAAGGCTCCAGGGAGACCTTATTGTGGCCTTTTAATGCTTGAAGGGGCCTTATAAGAAAGACAGAGAAACACTTTTTACCAGGGCCTGTAGTGACAGGACAAGGGGCAACATTTTTAAACTCAAAGATGGTAGGTTTAGATTGGATATAAGGAAGAGATTTTTTACAGTGAGGATGGTGAGACACTGGAAGAGGTTGCCCAGGGAAGTTGTGGATGCCCCATCATTGGATGTGTTCAAATGGTCGGGTGGGGCTTTGAGCAACCTGATCTAGTGAAAGATGTCCCTGCTGATTGCAGAGGGGTTGGACTAGATGAGTTTTAAGGTCCCTCCCAACCCAAACCACTTTGTGATTCTGTGATTCTAAGTATCCCACTTCCTCAGATCTGGCTTGCTGACTTGGAGATGCAGTCTGTGGCCCTACGGGCCAGAGAAGTGGGTGTTAAAGGCATGGTTGCTGAAGAGCTCCCCAGATGACTCCCCAGATGACTCCCTGTGTCCTTGAAATATTGAAAAGAATTAAGATTGAAAAGAAAAAGTTGTTTCTCTTGAAGAGTTCTAAAGTGCTTGTGAATTGCCAAAAAAAAGAGAGAAAATGTTGCCAATGCAATAAATGTCATTCTAATATGTTGTGACCCAGCCAGAGTTCTTGCATCACAGTCCCTGTCAGAACGTATAAATCTGCCGTTCCTCCTAAAAAACCTGCCACTGCCACAGCATTGTGAACCAGATTTCTCCTCAGCACCAGACTTAATAGAAACAATTACTAAGGGCACCTGAAGATGGAGTGAAAGGCAGGGAAGTTTTCTTCTTTTGTTTGAATCAGTATTATTGTATTTTGATAGTTGGAGTTTATAAGTTTTTTGGATTAGCCATAGAAAATTTTGTATGTCAGGATGTATTCCTGGTTTGTACAGCGATACCTGCATATTTTCAGTACTGTTTTCTAGACTTTTTCGTATGCAGTGTAACTTTTTGTTTGCTTTTGTATCCAATTCCCACTGAATGGAAGTTTTTCACGTGCTGTTACCCCTCCTCCACTCCACCCCTCCAGTTCACGAGCAAGTTTACTGAACTCCCCAGCAGCTCATGTTTATTTTCTTATCTTAAGTTAGAGTGCGAAATTAAAACACTTGATTTGTCCTTGGCAAGTTAAAATGCATATTATTTATACAGCACTGTAGGGGTCTGTAGCTCTTTGTGAACAAAAAGAAACTGAAATACCACGACACGGGGCAACGCACTGCCAAGGAGTGGATCTTACAGACATGAAGACCGGGCATGATGGAGCACAGAGGCATAGCTTGCTTAGCTTCTCTGGGTGCTTTGTGGCTTCTCTGGGTGCTTTGTGGCTTCTCTGGGTGCTTTGTGGCTGTATGCTCTGCTCCTCATACCTGGTGTGTCTAACCAGGACACTTCACTGGAAAGACATCAGTACCATTGTGCTACTTGGCCATGGCCCCTGGGGAGACTTTGCAGAGCACCTTGGTGCCGGCTATATTTCTGGCACCAGGTCACACAAATGTCGCCAGCCAAGTTTTATGACAGCTCGTTTGGGTATTGCTAGCAGTCAGGTTACAGAGTCATTGACCTCCAGGTGGAAAATCTGCCTTTGTTCACCTTTGCAGGTTGGTTTTTACAATCCACACGGAACTTCAGTTAGCTCTACCAGTATTTGCAGCTGAGGCAAATAGCACCAGGACACTTCACCACACCAATGATTCAATGTGATTATCATAAAGCTGCAATATGTTATTTAAAATGCTGTTACCTGTTTTTAAACATTTCCATATAGCTTAGTTATTAGTTCAAAACTAAAGCAATTTAAAAACTCTTTATGTATACAACTGTAATTAGTTTTAACCTTAAGTTCAGGATAAAAGTACACATTCAACAGGCTTCTGCAGTCTCTCCTAGTCTGTTAACAGAGAAAAAAAATTCTTGCCACTGCTGAATTTGAGGTGGGAATGGGCATAATAAATTGTGTAAGTTTTAAGAAACTGAGAAGTAGTAAGTGAAAATAGAACATTGCATCATTTGTTTATGCGCAACTCAGAGTAGATATACACATACTCGTGAATGTCTCAATACAAAGAACTTCTCATAAAAATAATCTGTACCCAGCCTCTTGTCAAGTGTTACCCCTTTACCAATAATACCTGCAGTTTCCTGAAAAGTCAGCACTGTTTCCAAAGAATCAAGTCTAAATCAAGATAGAGCAATTTCGTGAAGGTAGAGTGTAAAATCAGGCATTTTAGAGCTGAAGCACTACTGTGAATGAAATTCTTTCCCATTTTTCCTCCTTTGCTATGATACCAGATAAGAGTTATATTTATGAACAAGGAGTTTGCCATCGATTGTTGTAAATTACCCTTTAGTTTTATGCCATAAACTTTAGCACATCCAAAATCAGATTGCTCCAGTTTTAACCCTGTCGTAAAAACATCAAGCCTGTCTTGCAGGAGACGTGGAAGTATTCAGCCACTTAAATTTCTTTCCATTCCCCCCCAACATAAAAAAGTGCAAGTGGGAAGTGCTCACCTAATATACAAAAGTAATGTCTAATATCTGGAAAAGGTCTGAAGATCCTTTCAACTGCACGTTATAGAGATGGTTATCTCTGGGAGGACATTCCTCATCTTTTCCATATGTTCAAAATAAACTGTCTTCTGTGATTCTGAAGCTCCCTTGGCAGGAGAAGAAAAGTGTTGAAATATTGTGTTTCACAATTTTCCAGACCAAATGGTAACTTATCTGAACGATACATTACTGTATTATGCAGTACATAAGCTCACCAGTTCTCTGGAAGTCGATAATTGTTTTCATTTTTCATTACTTTATAGTCAGACAGGTATCTCGCAGAGTTATCACAAGCATTATCAGTGCAAACAGTGATACAGAGCCAAAGACCTGTGTGATTATAGCACGTTTTTTGCTTGTGTGGAATATTTTAATGCAGTCTCAGTGTCTCATTAAAAGTAGTCCAGCAGATGACAGATTATTCTCCTCATCTGTTTAGTGAGCAACAGCTATTTGAAACATTTTGATATTATGATGGTGGATGAGTCATTGGCCACAAATTAAAATCTATTCTTTTTATCAAAGTTTTAATTTTTATTTTATTTGAAAAAAGAGATATGATTAGCAGCATTCGGTATTGGCCAGAAGCTTTTGTCCTACCAAGATAAGTGATTTTAGCTCTGAGTAAATCTTGGGAAATCACATCATCTAATTTTCACCATTTCTTTGTGCACAAGTCTTACGGTATGTACACAAACACTCATGAATCTCTCAGTACAAAATATTCCTCAAAAAAATAAACTGTTCACAACCAATTCACCTCCCTAAGTGAGCACAGGTAGCATTTTGGTACAAATTTGTTGCTTCCTTAGCAGCCATCTTGTTGTTTTCTGTGATTTCATGTGTTTTAACAAAGAAGAACATTTCAAGAGCTTTGTTCTTTGAAACTGTGTTAGATATTTTTCATGATTCACGCTCTTTGCACGCTGTCTTATCATGAGCGATTCAGAAACTCCTGCATAAGTGACCATGAGCTATCTGACACTGCCTTCTTTACTGCTCCAAACCAGATCATTTCTACACTTATTTGGGAAAGCTGACAACCTCTTTTTTCTTTTTTTTTTTTTTTCTTTGAGGGAGGGGTTTTCTTGACATTTTAATGGAACAGTATCAGCTTAGTTGTTGTCACAGTCCTGATCCATGGAGGGGTGTAACTTGAGCAAATAAAAGTATGTAAGTAAAACTTAAACTAGCCTTTAAATCACCATGATTTTGTCAGCTTTGAAAACCTTGTGTACTAGGCTGACTGATCCCACAGTCTGCACACAGTACAGACAGTATTTGGTCCATGACATATATACAAGATAAAATCACTATACATACCAAAATTTTTTCCTATCTAGATTCACTATAGCAGCAGCTCTTTTGGTGGGTAGACGACTTCGGAAATTATTTTCACGCACATTCTTGCTTTTCATTCGCAATGGAATTTATTGTTGTGCAAATTTTTAATAAAAATTTAGGACCTTTTGTTGCTAAAAGTGTTGCGTAAGTGTAATATATTATTGTTTAAGATCAGGAATGCAAAACTTCATCTGAAAAAGAAGGTGTGGAATAGTCTGGGGAGGTTCCCACAATGGGATCTTAATTTATTGAGGGACTCATCAGAGGACCTGTCTCTAAGTGAAGTGACGGTGGAAGAGGTTATGGGCTCCATATGCACAATGAACAATGCCAAGTCATCAGGACCAGATGGTATTTACCCAACGGCTGTAGAGGAATCCAAGGATGAAATAACTGAACTGTGATGTTTAAACTCACACTTAAAACTAGCGCAGTAACTGAAGACTGGTAGTTGGCAAACTAACACCGATTTTTTATTGTGTTAACCAAAAAAGATCTTTGTTCAAGGGAATTTTGGGGGAACTACAGGCCAGTCATCCTGACGTCTACGCTTGGGCAAAGCAGCAGAAACAGTAATTAATAAACATGGATAAGTATGCTGTACTGTGGAAAAGTCAACATGGTGTTTGTAAAGGAAGGTCTAGCATTAAAATTCTATTAAAATCTTATTTATTAAATCCTATTTCTCTGAAGGATTCAGCCAATACATAGGGATATTCCATTGATTCAGTCTACTGAATTCTTAAAAGTCTTTCTGCAAGACCACAAAAGCCACTCTTAGAGAAATTGAAAAAACATGGGATAGAAGGTCCTTGTATGCATAAATAATTGCTTAGAAGATCAGAAGCAGAGAGTAGAAAACATGGTCTATTTTCACAGTGGATAGTCATCAGTGGAGTTCCAGAAAGTCTGTGCTAAAACCCTTGATCAAAATATTCATAATGGATCTGGAAAGGGGCTTAATAGTGAGATAACACTGGGGATGTTATTAGATTATTCAGGATAGTAAGATGATGGCTGGCTGTGAACAATTGCAGAGGGGTTTGCAAGACTGAGTGACCAGATGGTAAAATGGCAGATGAAATTCCATGTAAATAAACATAAGGTGATGCACATGGGAGAAAATTATCTGGAAATTAAATGTAAAATGCTAAGGACCAGGTTGCTATCACTTGTGAACAAGATCTTGGGGCTATAATAGTTGCGTGAAAAAGTCAGTCCTGTGCTAAGTAGCAATCAAAAAAGCAAATCAGATGTTAGGGAGTATTAAGAAAAACATACAGAATGAAACAGTGACTATCATGGTGCCACCAATGCATAGACCCATGGTTTCCTTGCGCCTGGAGTAGTGTGCAGGTCTGCATCCTCCCTCCATCTCTGTAGTAGAAGAGGAGCAGGTCCCAAGAAGGGCAGCAAAGGTGACTAAAGGGGTGGAAGAGGCTTCCACATATGCAGTGAGTGTGTGAGCAAGGCTTTTCAGCTTGGAAAGGAAACCACCAAGGGAGGGCTGGAGTTGGTCTCTATGCAGTTCTGGGTGACAGGGCAAGGGGGAACAGAGACAGACTGATCATTGCCCCTCCCAGCTTGAGACCTAACATCCAACAAATCTAGCAAGTACTAGCTTCAAACAAAAGGAGGTGTTTTTTAGTACACCGACTTCAGATCATTTTGTTTCTTAGCCCCAGTCATTGGTCTGAAACCCTGTTACCCTGAAACCCAGGTAGCATCTCAGAGGATAGCAGTGGCACTGTACGAGGAGGCCTCCCAGGTCTCGGCTCCTCCTCCAACAACAGGCTGTTGAGCCTGGATAAAAATTCCCAGTGTGAGATTTCCACTTAAAAACTTGTAAGGTTTGCCAGAAAGATACGGCTTGATACAATGCTTCAAAGCAGTATCATTCACAAAGTGCCTACCGAACCTTTTCCAAAAATATATTATGGCCTATATGTAGGAAGCCTTTGCTGTTTACACAACTGCTAGTTAACATTTTCTGATCGTTTCATATTTACCAGGGTTACATATGCAAAAACCAGATGCCTGAGGTAAGTTCATGTTTAATAGATAAAGTCTCAACTACAAAGACATTGCCATGTCTGTTTTTTTTTTATTTCAGATGTGTGAAACCTTTTCTTCTTGACATTGGATTTAGTATTTACTGAAAGATAAGGATGAATCCTATGAGGGGAAAAAAGGTGATTGCCTGATTAACAGACTTATTCACTCATCCATTGAGTCTTTCACTTCCTCATGTGACCAGTGAATGAAAGAAGGTGTGGCTGGGGCACCCCAAGCCAACAAGCAAAGAAAAGGTGTCTGAAGGTGCAGAAAGGACAAAGAGGAGATAGTACTCCTGGAGAAAAAGGCAAGAAGTAGCTCATGGAAGAAAAACGTTCAAAGAGAACTAAAGCAGGAGAGCGTGGCAGTAGTTGTATTTCTACACAATATGCCCATCTGGGTGTCAGGTAGGATTTATACTGGCACACTGGACTTTAATGTTGCGCTAGTTCTAGTTTCTTTCCTTTCTTTTTTATTTTTGCATTTTTATTCCCCTACCCAAACCAGACATTGCGAACTCTCTGGGGCAAAGACTTTATGCTATGGGGTTTAAACAGTGCCTAGCACAGAGTGTCCCTGACCCCATCACCAGGATGTGCTTTTGCAAATAAAAACCAATAGGAGAGGGTAGTTGGAGAAGAAACCCTGAAATCAGGCCTTGATGGTCAGAAAAGATGCTTCTTTGGTAAAACAAAAGCATTGGTTCACCTCATTAAAATCAAAGAGAAAAATCTGAGAAATGTAGTTCAGCAGCCAAAGTCTCAAAATCCACCTTGAAATCTGATTGGCTATCTTCTCGAGGGAGGTGTAAATCTTCCTTTTGTTGGCTTTTATTTCTGAATTTGGCTCTGCTCCTGGAAATCTTCCCTGAGAGGCCTCTACTTGCTGTAAATGTTACAAAAGGAGCCTTGCTATTTGCAATGCCGTTCTAATTATTTTTTTGATGGGCCAAGAGTTGCCTTGTGGCCATCTCGAGAGAGCCTTGGTTCTGTATTTCTAATTCATCATTTGGAGTAGCTCTGGACATCAAGCTCTCACTGCCAATCAAAATAACTGTGTATCTCAGGGTCGGGCCTTTAGTCTGTCCACGTTCCTGCAAACTGAACTGAAGATTTCCATCTGATGGTTGTAATGCAACGCAGCAAATTTCTTGCTGGGAAGGCAACAGGAAAAAGAGACTCAAAAAAAAAAAGAGAAATGGAGATGAAGGGAGGCTTGGCCATAGGAACCCAGGAAAAGTGGTTGTAACTGATCTTTTCCTTATGCTCCTCTTCTCGTATCCCACTCTAGGAGGGGTCTGTACCCTAATTTTGGAAGAAGACCGATGATGTCCACTACACTCTTTTCCAAACACCAATGGAAGGATTCTGGAGGAAATGTAATGACTTTTTAACGGGTATCTAGCTTTGCTTGGATAAGTGGATGGCCTGGGGGTGCTTTTGAGAAAGAAATGCTGTCAGGAAAACACCGAGGGCTCAGTGTCTCACAGTGGATCAGATCGGTTTGCAGTAACAAGGCAGGAAGTTCAAGCTAGACGGCTAGAAGTCGTCATCCAGAAAAAAAAAAAGAAACCCTGTGGAGCTCAAATACAATTGTTTGTTTTGCTCTGAGGTTTGTGCTGAGCACAATCCAGCTTGCAGGCACCACAGAGGTGCTCAAAGCAAGGGGGCTGATAAATGAATGAATTTCAGGGGGCAGGAAACGCTGATGCCAACTTTACTGGGTGCATCTATAATACTCTACTGTAACCTTTGAGCTCTGACTGCAAAGAAACGTTGTGCAGCCCTGTGCGACACTATCACAAGGCTTAGCAGCTGGGGGCAAAGAGGAGGGAAGGGAAGAGAAAGGGGGCAAATAACAGCATGACTTACTTTGGGTTTAGTTCAACATTTATCTTTAAATATTTTTTTTCCCTCTGAATTAGTTTCAATAAAACGTGCATCGCTCGTGGAGCTCCTTCAATAAAAAAGTCACTGTTTGTTATACGATAACACTGAACAGACTCCAGGCACTCCATTTTCTTATCTTAGATATACAGCGGAGCATAACTCAAGCAAAGGGGAGAAGTTAATGCATCTGTAACACTAGGTAACAGAAGCAACAGTAGCATGTTAGTGTAGTAATAACTCTCACATGTGGAATATCTGAAGATGGGTTTTATTGAATTCAGTTTATTTAACCAGGATAAACCCTTGAGATATGGATCTCATTTACAAGATGGTGTTGGCAAGGAGGCAGATTATTACAAGCACATGTGGAAGATAAGTATAAAACAAAACGTGAAAGACCTGTTTATATTTTTAATTAGAGTCCTTTTATCACCAAGAATGTTAAGTGAAAAGGAAGGCATTAGATATAACTATTACTTGTTGATACTAACAGCAATGGTCCTTCCTACTTATATCGCACATTTCTTTCCTGCGTATCTTAACGATGAACAAAATAAAGGTGAAATGTCCTCCCCTGGTGCTCATCAGGCCTGGCTAAGCCCGTTTTGTTCAGGGGCTTTTCACAGGTCCCCGTGAAATGGTCCACAAGGACCCAGTAATTGCATCAGAAGAGGGAAAAGGAGCGGTGCAGAGCCGCGTGGCGTGGAGAGGGCTGGGGTGGAGAGCCCCGCGATTGAACGTGCTACTAAAATGTGGTCATACCTAGGTAACGCTGACACATTAGGGCAAAAGCCAAGGAGAACACAATGTACAGCTGAAATTTCAGGAGAATTAAAGTAGGCAGAGTGTAAGTATTCAAAGTGGAATTTGACCAGGATTAACCCCTTTAATCTTGCTAAAAATTCTACATGATCTTTCACAAGCACAGGCATTCAAGATTCGACTTTTACATTTCACACAAAAGGCATTAAAACTTATGTTTATATGAATGCATTTTTTGAAATAGTTACCTTTTAAGTGACCTCTAAACAGATACTGACCACATTAAAGTTATATGTGGTATGCTGGCACTTGAGGCGGCGAGGTGGTGGAGTGCTTTTCTTTTCACAAGGCAATTTTGCTTGATAATCAAATGTCTCTGGTAGGTAAATAAAAAACCTCTCTCCTCTATTAGAGAGTTATTATGTTGTGTTTACAATGTATTCTTTTGGTCTGTCGTTAACATACTTTAAATACTCTTAAAGGTAAACGGCTGCCTTCCAGCCAATGACATTTTCAGGCTATCAAGTTGCATATTTTGCTCAGAAGTGTGGTGCTGAGTCTGCTTCTCTGCTTTCCTGCTGCACTGCAGGTTTCCGCCTCCCGGTGCAGAGTGCTCCGAGCAGCAAAGTCGGATGTCTTTTTCATCTCTGGGACGGAAAGAAGACCAGGCTTGTCCAGCCATGCTGGGGTATGGCAACTGCTAGGATAAATATAACAGGACATGACAGTATTACGAAAGAATGTGGGCCAATATATTAAATAAAAGCACCTTTTCTGAATGGGAGCCTCCAAGATTTGCTGGTGAATATTCACCTAAGCAGTAGGATGCTCAGCTGGGGCCTCCTTAGCAAAACTGTGCCTTTTCATTTAGCAGGATGTCCACAATGGAAACTACCTGTTGGGTTACCACTGCAAAAGCATTTACAGGCTACAAGGGGTTCATGGGCCATACTTTGCTAATCAATTTTATGCAGCAGCAGCAGCAGTAGAAGCTCAGGCCCCCTACTTGTCTGTTGGGATTTGCCCCTGGTTTTCTGTCGGTGGCCCAGCTACATAAACAAGGATGTTTAGGTGGCCTCTACCTACCTACCGTGCACCCATAAGCAAGACCCTACTGTTTGCAGGAGTGATTTAACTGTGGGTGGCAAATGTCAAGGGTGTGCTGGTTGCCTCTGCAGGTGTCCCCCACAGCCTCCCTTTTATTTGAGTTTTTCTGGGTGCTTGAACCCCTGAGAGGCCAAGTCTCGTGTCTTGCCAGTGGCGGAGCAGCTGCAATGGGTTCCCTGGGGCTCCTGGCTCCTCAGCTCTTAGAAATTTTCTTGCCATTTAACTTGCACAGCAGGCTGCCTCCCAGTCACTGCCTGCAGCCATTTGGTGGCAGAGCAAAACGTTGCCCAGGGGTATCTGCTTGAATTAATTTGCTTTGGCTGTATTTGCACCTTTGTGTATTTGTTTCCCATTTGAGCAGTGACATTTATTGGCACAAATGTGCTACAGAAAGCCAATTTGGGGAGAAATGTCAATATTTGCTCTGAAGAACAACCAGACCCCAATTCATAAACATACTTACTAACTTTAAGTACATGGATGTGTCTCACTGACTTTGTTGAATGAAACCTGATGCTGGGAACAGAAGCAATGCCATGAGCTTTCACTGACCAGTTAAGACAAATTGGTGATTACCCAGCCTGAGTTAAGATTGTTCAGGATCTATCCTCGCTGTACTGAATTTGGAGAGATAAAACACATGCTGGGGATTTGCACACATTTGGGGAAAACACAGCTCTATCATCGCTGCACAAAAAAAGAAAGAGGCAATGTGGTTGGTACAAGTAATTGTTGCAGCATTAAGTCTCTACAAAGGCTGCAGCCAAAAGAGAGCCTGAAAAGAGCACGACTGTTGAAAATATGCTAAAAGTAATGCTGAAAAGTCATGCTTGGGGGATCATGCACCCTACTAGGTCTTCACAGGTGTGTGGGTAAAACAGACCAGGACTGTCAGGAAAAAATCACGGCTTTTCTATAATCTGTAGTTTTCTAAACGTATCCACTTCAGTGAATTTTGGCTGCAGAAGTTATGGGGGCCTTGCAGTCCTTGCTGTAAGTAGATTGTGACTTTTTCTGATACTTACTATGTGAATTATAACATCTGTGGGGAAATATGCTTGCTTGAGGCTCCCGTCCTATAAGAACAGGTCCAAGGAAATAGTATGAGGCTCAAGGCTGAAACCATCGTGTCAAATTAAGCCACAACAATAAAGAGTTAATATAGGAGTACCAAAAGTTCCTATATTAAAGTTGCCTAACATTTCCCATTATAAAAAAAATTCCAATCATTTTTCTTTTGCAGAGCTTTAACATAGCTTACAGCAAGCAAATTATGAAATTTGGCAAGGGGCAGATTTGCAGTTAGGAAGGAGCTGCTTGCTGTCTCTGAAAAAAAAAAAATGTTCAGAGTTGCCTGGACCCTGTAATGTAAAAAACCCAAGCCCATCCTTTGCATTTTATTATAACCTGTAGAACTTGTCTGAAGTTTCTGAGCATGCGATGCTGGCCCTTCAAGGTACTCTGCCCAAGGGACTGGGCTGCCCAGGTCTCTTTACTTAAGGACAAATCCTGGAGAAATGGGGTAGGGAGACTGATGTGTCTGCCCCCAGAAACCCCTGTGAGATTTCCTAAGCGTGATGAACCAGGGCTCAGGTGGTAGTTTAAGTTATTCATGGAGACTGAGCAGTTCCTGATCCAACCCACTGACATGCCTTGCTGAATTCAGCCTCAGATGCAGCCTATCCCTAAACTCTGCCCCTGGCAAGGTTTTACAGACACATTGCTGGAAGCAGGCTCTGCATCTCAAAAGGGCGCGTTAGGTGGCTGCAGTGACTTTACACCCTGGTTTGGTTGTACGGAGCCCCACTCCTGCAGAGGCTGCTCCAAGGAGTCCAACCTGCCCAAACTCAGTTTGCCTCTTGTTTTGGACACAGCTGAATCATATCCTCCATCTTGATTTTCAGCTGAAATGTGACTTCCTTGCTGTTTCGTGAAATACGACATCCCCCTTCTCCTCTTCTCCCCCTACTCCTGAGCACATAGAATTGAATATCATGTAGTTCAAATTTACCCCTACGGCCAAGTTCAACAAATTAGCGGCCAGAAATTTTAATCAGATATTTAATCTTTCAACCACGTAAGTGAGATTTTGTGTTTACAGTGGCAGTAGGCCAGCTTAACCTACTTAACAGAGAAGAAAGGTTGTTAGTAGTGTCCTTGAAGCTGGGGAGCCAGAGAGCAGTGCCTCCACTGAGCAGGTCCGTCTGACCTGCGGCTCAAACGCAGCTGGAATCACCACGTCAGTATCTACAGCTTTGTATGCTTTCTAAGCATTGGAAAGCCAAGGAAGATATTATCGTCTTCGGAATATTGCTAGTAACTCCTCTGTGCATTCAAAATTATTTAGAATAGCAAAGAAAAGAACAAAGCTTTGGTGACAGGAGGCCACTGCAGATGAACTTGTAACACACCCGGCTCCTGGATCTGCTAAATCCTGGAACAACGAGCAGCATCTTCCCAGATAAGACAAATGCCAGTAGCAAAGTTAATGAATCTTCCTGTTTCAGTAGTGGCTTGCACAGATGCACGCCTAAGTGTAGGCGTATGCACATGATTTGTTCCCCATGCCCAGTTTGTGAGGATCTCACCTGTTGCCCAAAGCAGTACATGAACAAGTTGGTTCTCATAGCGTTATCCCTGGAAACCATGTTGCAAAGTAGAATACGCGAAGCACTTTTCAGTCATACATGGTGATCACCTTTATGACTGGAAGCTAGAGGTCCAGTATTCTGACAATGATTTTGCTGTGTAAAGTCACTGAAGGTTTATACTCAAAATGTTCTTACGTTAGAGCCAAGGGCTGAATACTTTAGAAGTCTGGGAGCATTTGGTTGTCATCAGGGTCTAGGTGGGGTGGCATAGTATCATTTCCTGATTTGCCCTAAGTACAAACCTGAGCTCTCTGG
The DNA here is from genome assembly GCA_013401315.1 of Balaeniceps rex. NCBI lineage: Eukaryota > Metazoa > Chordata > Aves > Pelecaniformes > Balaenicipitidae > Balaeniceps > Balaeniceps rex. Next base: position 101,368 of record VYZW01038193.1, read on the forward strand.
AGCTCCTAAGCAACCTCAGATTAGGATAGGAATCTTGACTTCACTGTTCAGACTTCTCACGTAGAAATACGAAACCCTTTGAGGGAAAAAAGCCTATTTCCTCAGTGCAGATGTGTTTACTATCAGTGATTCATGTCAGCCCATCAGTATTCTCAGTGGTGAAATAGCAGTTTGGGAGGCATTATAGTTCTGTACAGGGAGTCTAAAAATTATTTAGCTTGGCTATTTGGTGGGCATTTTTCTGGTAGCCATATGAGAAGTGGATGCTAGGAGATACGTTTGGGCTGTTTATACTTCATTAGAGTCTGGAGAGGGTATACCACTGTGTACCAGGGTCAAGTTTTTAGTACCTTGTGAACTCTCTGACTCTTCATTGCATATGCAGACAAATTCTGCCTGAGATAGGGCTACTTTTTAGGAAGGATGTGTATATAGTTCCTGTCTTACAGATTGACACAACCTTTGTGATTTCCAAGTAAAGCATACCACTTTATGGTCTTCCAAAATGTAAATGCTTCCTATGTCTTTGATTGCTACAGTTTAATTGCGGTTGTTGTTCACATGCCTTGTTTAATATGATTAATGTCATAACAAGTCTGTGGACATTCCTCAGTTCTTTACCTTGACAGTGGAACAACACTGGTGACAAAGTGCAGGTTAGGGCATAATGGATCTCTCTTTCTTTTAAGGAATTACCTAAGAGTGCTTACAAAGATTTCAGCCTTGGCATTCACTTATTGGATAATTTTATTTGTCTTTATTTCCAATGGGATATTTAAATTTAATTCTAGAACTGTGAGAAATGTTGCTTCTGAATTAAGCTGTTTTAGCAGATCTGCTGTATAAAAAATTAGCCATCCAATGGGGAGAAAGAAGTATAGAGGTTATATTGAGTGTAGGCATACTGTAGATCAGAATAGATGTCCTTTTGCTCAGGCCAGCATCTGAAGGGAAGATGAAATACGGCCTGTACATTTATATGTAGCAGGGATATTAATTAGCATGAGAGACGGCACAATTTGGATTGAGGCCAGGACACTGAACTGAAGCCACTTTAGTGGCATTGATGGACGATCTCTCCTTGTCAATAGATAGAAAACAGCCATCCATTTTCATCCTCCTGGATCTTTCTTCAACATTTTACACTCTTGACCTGAAGATACTCCTATTTCACTTGAGAGTGTTAGCAGGGGGCCAGGGTAATGTACTAAATGGCCAGGTCACTCTTGGAGGGATGCCAGTGACTACTAGAGGTAGAAAGCTATGCTTCTGCTGTGGGACTTTGGATTTATCAAGTTCCTCAAGAATGAATTCTCTCTCCTCTGCTTTTCAATACCTTCCTGCCAGTTTGATGATGTGCACTCTTGGCAGATAGTACTGATCAGCCTTCTTGCTGTATGGTCCTACTACTTGGCTAATGTGACCAAGATGACTTTATCTGGATGAGAGCAATACACAAATTAAGGCTATTTGCTGAAAGGTAAAGCCAGTGATGACCCAGGAGATAGTGACGGAAGAAAGGATTTTTGAAGAGTTGGCATCAGATGTGCTCCCCTTGGTGGGAGGCATGCACCAGAGCTGGTCAGTGACTCCCATGGATTGTGTTCCCTACTGTTTGCAGAACTGTAGGGACCACTAAACTGAAAGGTGTCAACTTTGTGATTTGCCTGCAAGAAAGGAACACCCAAATTATTCTTGACCATCAATAGTCCACAGTAGTTTTAGCAATCTGTGCCAGCGTTTAACTGCCCCTGCCATTAGAAAATTTTCATTTTATATTTGAAAGAAATATCCCACACTGCAATTTCAGCTCATGTTTTCTTGTTCTATCTGCAATGGACAAAAATAACTTTCTTTTTTACTCTTCTCTTTGCAGCTGAATTTTATATATTTGAAAAGTATTATCACATCTCCCTCTGGACTAAACAACCCCGTTTTTTTAATTCTTTCTCTATAGGTCATGTTGTCTAAACCTCTGGTTATTCTTGACTTTCCTCAGTTAGTCCAAGTCTTTTATGAAATGTCTGTTCAATATGGACACAGTTCTTTGGTAGATGCCTTCTAGGTGCTGAGGAGAGTGGAAGTCTTAAATGAAATGTTCTTTGAGTCTTAAATGAAATGTTCCCTTTTAAAAATCCCCATAATTTAGAGGATTTTTTTTTTGCATTCGTTTCATAAAATTGACTTACCCTGAATGTGTGGTCCCCCACATTCTCTAGTTCATTTTTGGAAGAACTGTTGCCTGTTCAGTTCTTCCCCCAACTTGCATTTTGACAGCTGAGAATGTCTTTCTAACTGTAGTACTTTACTCTAGTCCTTACTGATAATATTATTTTTAATAGTGTTTCTTCAATATGTAAAAGATCTTTTGAATTCTAATCTAGCCTCCCAAAATATTTCCAGCCTCTTCCAAGAAGTGAGAAATCCCTTCTGACATTTTCCAAGTTTTTAACAAAAATGTTGACCCAAAATGGACCCCTGTGGAACTGCAGTCAAAGAAACTTTCCAGTCTGGCAATGACCCATTCCCAGCTACTTTCCAAGTAGAGTTTTCCAAGTGGCTGAACACCTGCCTTACAATAGTTTTGACTAGCTCATGCTTTCTTATAATTTCCTTAGGAAACGGTCATACAAGACACTGTCAAAACCCTTGCTAGCATCCAGATATGTGACATCAACTCACAAAGACCCATATCCTGATAAAGAGAAAAATTAAGTTGAGCTTAACAGAGTTAGCGTTTGTTTGAAAAAGCCATGTTCCTCTGCAGCTGTTATCTCCCAAGTAGTTTGATTGTCATCTGATGGTCTGGCTATAGTATTTTGTTCTATTGGTTTTCTGGAAATAAAAATCAAGAAGACAAGCTATGGTTCATGGAATTCTTATAAAAAAAGGTACTATATTTTCTCTTTTCTGGTACTCTACAACTTCTTCCATCTATCAGGAGTTTTCAGATCACTGAGATGGACTAAATTATTGGAGTGAATTTCATCAGGTAAACCCCATTTGACAATATCTAAACTGCATAGCAGGTAACAATCTGCTGTTTTCTACTTTACCCGTGACTAATGGGGTACTGAAGACTTTTGACCAATGAGTTTTTTGCCAGCAGTGTTAACTGCATTCGACATTTGATCACAGTTGATTCTTTTAGTGAAGACTGAAATAAAAAAGCAGTTTGGATCAATATACTGGCAGAAGAATGTCTCATTATTATTTTACATCCCTTGGAAGTTGTGCTATGCCTTAACATTTCTGATTTTCTCTCTACTGCATGTGATGCTCCTTATAGTTATCCTCAGTAATGCGCCGTGTTTTCCACTTTCTTTTTTATTCTTGGATTTAGGGTTATTGAAGAGGTTTAGCAAGAGTAATGCCCACTTCTATCTGGAGCTGGTCAAGATACTTTCTCCCACTCTGACAGTCAGTGGTCTGGCTCCAGTTATTCATGCCTCTGCCATTTCCTGGCCAGGCTACAGCAATGTAGTATGTAGAAAGCCTTAAGAGAATCAACGTGTGCAGAAAGTGGTCCTGTGTTTTCTCAATGGCTGAGGCTATTCCAGTTTTGTCATATTTGTCCTCTACTCCTTTGAATGGCTTCCTATCAGGATTTGAATCAAGTTTATGGTCTTGTTAACTATCTCCATGTTCTCCGGGCCTGGGTGGAGAATCTAAAAAGCTTGCATCTAAGCTCTAAGACGAAAGCTGTGGTCAAAGGTCCTCTTCTTTAACAGGACCCTTGAAAAGAAAGGGAAAACTGTCTGCACAGAAAGCATGGACTTTCCAGGCCTTGACCAGTGGCAGGGAATGAAATGACCTCTCCAAGAGCTGAGCTTACTGTTCTCCACAGTTGGTACCGGTGAGACTTTCTATATTGCACCTGCATTTGTGTCTAATTCTAGATTACCTTCCCCTGCACACTGTCTGCTGCTGGAAGAAGGAGTCATTTCTTAATGCATCACTGCAAGAAGCTTAGATACTCCCATGACAAATGTAATTTTGGAGTGCGTACAGAATCAAATAGAATAAATAAACCATAACCCAAGAATTTTAGCATGAGTGTGATTTTGTTTTGTTATATACGGCAATTGTCACATTGTGAATAATTTGGGGAAAGTGGAAAAATTCTCAGATTATTAGTTTGATCTTGGTACTTTGCCACAAGACTGCTGGGAATCTGGGGGTTTTGTTCTGGGAACAAGACTGGTGGGCGGGTGTAGGAGGGTATTATGCGGAATCGAGGACTTATTGGGTGAAAAGACAGAGATTACGATTAGAGGTTTATGACACATGATGATTCTCAGACACATTTCAATTTCTCCTTTTTTTCGGTCATTATCAAAATGGCAAGAACATCAAGAGCTTCATTAAGTGACTGTCAAAATCCTCAGACCCCTGCAACAGGGCTTGTGCAGAGGGCTACTGCGGACCCTTACTGGCTTCTGTGCCTGCACGGATCCAGCTGCCTGAGATGCTGGGGGAAAGCATACAGCATCACTGCCATTCCTGAATGTGTGTTAGCACCTACAAAGCCCAGCCAGAAGCCTGGCCAGGCAGCTCCATGTGGGTGAAAGCCCTGAGGACCACCGACACCTTGGGGAGTGCATTGAACTCGCAGTGCCAGACCAAGACAAACTGCACGCTACATTGTCTAGATCTTGCGTAGCGTCCACCAAGCTGGCACTTCTGTATGAAGACTTCCCCAAAGACAAATTGTACTGAGGACAAGAAAACATCATAGGGAACTTTTCCCTAGCGCCATACCTGTCCTTTGATTCAGTTGCTCTGCGACCAGTAACATCTCCCTTGTTTTCATTGCTGACAGACAAAAGAGCAGCAGCTCTAAAGATTGTCAAGGCATTTTTTTGAGAATAAGCCGGACACAGGACCCCAGTAATCATCCTTAGAGGTTTACGTCATCCTCTGGTGTTTTGCCCATCAAAATAGAGCCTGCTTCAAAGAAATGACATAGCCCCCTCGATGGCAAAGTGCACGCACTGGGAGAGAGCTCTTGGATTTCTGACTGCTTCACAGCACAAGTCCTTGCCTCAGAGAAATTCAAGTTTACCAGAAGCCCTTCAATTATTTTTTGTTTCGTTTCCCCAATGCCCACCAGATTAGAACACAGCTTGGCAATGTCACTGGAAGAAAGAGAGAGAGAAAAGAAAACAACAAAAACCCAGCTGCCAGTGTTTCAACTACAAATGTGATTGGAAGGGTTTGTGAAACTTGCCATAAAAGTACTTCAGACAGAAATGTTCTTTTCTTTGTATGATTTTTGGAAAGTTTCAAATTTCAACTGGTACTGTGCGCAAAATCAACAGGTCTATGCAAATACATCTGGGTAAGATTGACAGGTGGGGAAAGCTGACAAGCCCCTGTCAGAGCCAAAAAGATCTCTGCTGCGTGTGCGCCGATGGAAGAACTCCTGCTCTTGCTTGACAAAGATAAGGGTCTTTTATAGTAAAATGAAAACAAGAAATCAAAGGGTGAGAATCAGTCTTCTAGTATCTCATCCTGTGTGTGACTTGATCAAGGGATATTCATGACTCCCAGCATCATAGACAGGATGGGAAGGGAACGCGTGGGTTGCTCAATTTATTCCCTTGCAGCTGCCTGTAAGCATAAGGAGATGAACTTTCATGGACATTCATGATTTAACAGAAAATGGTGCTAGGTACCATGATATTTCTAACCTCAAATTGTGACATTCTCTTAAACACGAAGAGATAATTTTAATTATCTTTAGAATGGGCCTGTTCCCCTGGATCCTGATGTAGTGGCCCACAGGCACATATTTTCAAGATTCCCATTGCAAACATGAAGATGGATAATTTGAGATTGTCATATAATCACATGATTCTGGGAGGCACGGCTGTAAGAAGTAAAAACCGAGTCTAACTGGAATTTTGATTTAACTGGAAGAATAGACAGTGTTGGCACTGTATGTTTTCAGTAACATTTATACTTGCTCTATCTTGAACATAGAGATATCTATATATACACATTTCTATGTTTTAACTATGCCACTGGCTCTAGTTGCTATTCTTCTCAAGCCCATTGTAAAACTTAAACACATGGAAACAGCTATGTAAAAGAGGCAAGGTGGTTAGTTCTTTTCTGCTGCTCTTTCTTAACGATGATTATTTGCAGCAAGTGGTTGTAAAGTTATGTCCTATGCATAACATTGTGCCTATGACTTGGCAGTGATTTTTGGCTTAAGGAAGACTGGCAGAAGGAGTGCGTGATGTTCAGTGAGAAAACAAAGAGCTATTTTGAAATTGTTTCTGGAGTTTCAGGAGAGGAGCACCCAAGTGACGCTTGTTCAAACTCAGTTGTATGTGATTAAATCTGTTCTTTGATGCATTCTAGTGGTTTCCAGAGAGAAACACATATCCGAGTCTGCTTGGGCTCCGAGCTGATCATTTCCTTCTATTTCTATTCTGGCTCTGGGTGTCCATCGCCCTCCACCCCCTGTTCCTGCCCATCTGTAAAACTCATAAAGCTGGATTTAAACACAGTAACGTACACAGGCAAATGATGACTTGGAAGTGCTTGAAGGAAGGGATGTGCTTCATGACTCAAATGTTTGTGTTGTCCTCAGCCGAAAACACTGACAATGAGAGTCCTTCATGTTGAAAAAAGTTGTCAGCTTTTCCACAGAAAATCCCCATCTCTTGTGTTATCACCTTTAGAGCAAAATGCAGAAAAGCCTGGGGAGGTTTCACTTCAGTGTGTTGACTGAGACGTATTTAAAAAGGAAAATCTATAAGGAAAGCCTGAATTTGTAAGAGATTAGTGAGTTTTCAGTCAAAATGGGGCAAACAGCATAGTCTGCAGCACAGTGAACTTCACAAATATCACATCAAGCCTTAGGATCTTCACTAAACATGAAGCAGTTCTGGAGAATAGAAGTCTTCCTGCTATGATCCAGCCATTTTTTTTTCTCCATGGTAATTCCATGAAGTTACAGGAAAAAATGATGAGGGATATCCTTGGCGAGTGCTTGTTCTCCTGTGCAGGTACCTATCTGAAAGCTGGGTGCCTAGGACAGGTGCTACCATACACTACAAATGAAAACACAGCACTTAAAGGAAGACCTTTGTGAGGAAGTACAGTCACTTAAAGACGCAGGGCTATGCAAGTCACATAGTTTTCTGATTCAGGTTTCTTCACGCTTATAGCTAGGAAGATCAGAGATGGATGGATTCCATCCTAATTTATTCATCTATACTTATGGTATGTATTACCAATGTGAAAGCTGAGGGGTAATGCAGCTTTTCCAGCAATATCCGAAGGAATTCTTCCCTGTCTGTGCAAATGACTGAGTTACTTGTTCACTCCAGCAAGACTGAGACCAAATCATCATGGGAGGTGGAAGAAAAATACTGCCAGGAGAGAAAAGGCAGTAGCTGAAGAAAGAGAAACATGAGAAACTTTCATTTGGTATTTAATAAAACATCTGTTGGTGAACGTTTTAATAATTTTTTATTTGTATAATCTAAATCAGGAGGAAAATTGAGCTAATTCCACAGTATACAGGTGAGGAGAGAAAGGGGGTGCCTGCCCAGTGGTTATGGAGCTGGCCTAAAGGAGCAAAGCCAGGGTCCAGTGCTTGATACAAGAAATCTCAACATAAAAATGCCTAAATACCCGGAGTGAAGGCTCCAAAAATGATTCTCCCGCTGTTTTCATTGCCAGCACGCTTTCTAAAAAAGGGCTGTCTTCAGGAAATGGCTCTTGTCTTTCAGATGAACATAGGAAATTCCCTCCAACCATGGCTTAAAGTCTCTAGGTCCTTAATGTGTAGAGCTTAAGTCAAAGACCTTTCCTAGGCATTTTTCTGAACTAGCTGAGGTAGCTCCACAACTGAGGTGCTTAACTCTCTACACGCCTCGCACAGATGCTGTAGGCACCTAACTTTGGGCTACAGATCCTGCCAGGCAGCAGGATGCCTAAAAAGTCAGTGGATCTTAGCCACCAGCTAAGCCACCAGCCCCCTTGTTGGTGTCTCACAACAGGGGGGGAATCTCCTTTAAAATGAAATTGGTATTCCCTTTCCAGACAGAGCATGCAAAAGAACTTGAAACTATGTTCCTGAAATTCCTCGGTGCATGAAGACTGCCTTCACCTGAAGACAGCCGTAGACATTAGCTCTGAAATGAAAACTCCATGTTCCTCTCACACGCGAAATCTGCTGCCATCCTGTTAGCTGGAAGCCACTGTTGGGGCCCAGGAGGCTGTAAGGATGAGAGCTCACCAGTGGGATATCCTGAGGCCAACAGATTGGCCCTGAACACCAGGCAAAGATGTGTGAACATGTTTTCTAAATTTTCTATTAACGACAACAGATGCTGCAACATCCCTTGCTACACAGACCATATGATTCATTGGCAGGCAGCTTAGACCACCAAAACCTAAACTTGCAAGGACAGACCAGCAAGACATTTTCCTTTCCCATGTGCAAATAGGCACAGTCACCCATCTTATCTGCAAGGTAACCACGCAACGTGACAGCGCTGAATTGCTCAGTCTGCTCGTGATGGCTATAGAAACAGCCTGTGCAAGCTCTCTGTGGAGAGGAGCACTCGAGGCATCGCAGAATTGCTGCTGCAGGCAGCAGGCTGCGGTTAGAGCAGACGGCTCTGCTGCTGCTCTCCTGTCTTGCCAAAGGATGCAAATTTCCCATGCACCCTGCTCCTGCCTGCATCTTCTGTTAAGCCCAGTAGAAGGCATGGAGTCCTGAATTAAAGACCCATTAGTGTGGCAAGGGGGGAAACACAGAGTTCGACATTAACTTGCAAGCCCCGCGCCGTGCTCGGAGCAGGTGTGTGCTGGCCTCTCTCCCCAGTCTTCGCTCCATGGCACTTGACTGTTCAGCAGGAAATACAGGTCTTGTATTTCACAGTTACTGCTGTGAGTCCTGTCCCTTGATTTGGGGTTGTTCGTTGTGTCACAGCTTCAAGTTGGTAAAGGGTGACCTGCAGCTTCTGGGGAGAACAAGAGCAGGGATATACGGGCTGTAACCATGACCCTGATCCTTCTTTTTTTTTTTTTTATTTTGAGTAGCTTAATTCTCATTAAGAGCTTTGGGAGCATAACAAAATTACCCATAATTTTCCTCACAGTCAGTGTCATACCTGCTAGCTACACTAGGCATTACTAGGCTGAGATGTATGTGTAAAGCATACGGGGGAGACCAAGCCGATAGCTACTAAGAAGATAGAGTTTTCAATCCTTGAGAAGAAGAAAGGTAATTTGTGGTTGTTAGCACTCCTGTGACAGTTTGAGAGTTTGTAGGTGGCTTTCTGGTACAACCTGATACAGCAGTGGCTCTTTGCAGGTACCAAAGCAAGCCATCTGATGGGGGTCATTCAGGAAACCTTGAAAGACTGTGTGAGGGGGCACATTTTCTGATACTGTTACAAATATCAACTCTTTTTTCCTCTCTTTCCTAATAACAATTAGGTTGGCAGATCAACTCTTTCTGGGTGAACTGGCATGGGTTCAGGCTGCTGGACCACGTGGTCTTTGCCACTGCTGCTTTCTGCTTTCAATATTTTTCTGGGCTTCGTAATGGTAACGGGCAACTTTGCCTAACCGATTCGAAGACAAGTAGGGCGTAGTAGCGAATTTGAAAAGGAGTATAGCGGGCAGAGTTTGCTTCATCTTTTCTAATTTCCAATAAGGACTCGGTGATTCACAAGCAGATAATCACATAAAAAGTGAGCCTGAATGCAATGGCCCCCAAAATTTCAAAATGCGGGAAACCTCCTTAGGGTTGCTAGGTGATTAAATGTGTTCAGTTGTGCATGTTGGGATGATAGAGAAATTCATTATGTGGATGTGAGGGGAATACCCTGCTTTATGGCAAAAAGTGTTAACTCAGATAGATGGTGCCTCCACGCCTGCCTGTCACCACTGGTGGATACTTGTTTCCTCAGGCTGAGAGAGAATTTGCCGTTGATAACTGTGTACAGGTGTACATTATCATCCCTCCAAGCCAACGCATACGGACAGTCACCCCAGCCAGGCCATGAAAATTTGCAGCCCAGGGTGGAAGTATCTGCCCCCTGCATGAGAAGGCAGCTTCTTTCCATGGGGGACAGGGGAGAAGGGATGGGAAAAGAGACCTGGGGGAGTTGCAAATAATAAATAACCATTTCAGCTGTTGCAGCCACAGCAGAATAAAACCAGGGAGGACAGTCAGGGTGGGGGCTTACAACCAAGTGCCTGGTTTCCAGTGGCCGCCTGGCTCCCCTCTCCTCAGGGCACGGGGGGCCACGGGGGACATGGGGTCCACAGGGTCTGCGGGGGCGCGGGCGATGCTGGCGGGCCTGGGCGAGCGGCCGCCGGCTCCGTGGCGCTGCTTGTTGTTGTTGGTCCGGCGCAGGAACTTGGCAGGGGCGCGCAGCCGGTCCCCGTTCTGGGTCCCACAGGCAGGAAAAGTCTCCCAGCCTGCGGAGGAGACAGCCTGGCTGAAAGAGCCCCGCCAGCTCTGCTGCAGATAAGTTAATGTACACAAAAGGGACGTAAATTACCACGACCCTCAGCAGCAGGACATTGGCCAGGGCCTGTCAGGAGGAGGACAAGCGTCGGCAGGCTCCGTGCCTCGCTGACATTTACCTCCAGATAGAGCCGACGCTGCCCAGTGAGGAAGGACCTGTTGGAGCCAGGGCTTCCTTGAAAACAGCTGCCTGTCCCCGACACCTACAAACTAATGCGGTTTTAATCAGGGGAATTAACGGAGGGTGGTGCACTGTTTTCCCAAATGATTTGCATGGGGACGGCAGCCTTTTTCCCCCTCTCCCCCTGCTGCCTCCTCCGTGGCTCCACTGCCATTTCCCTTATGTTTCTTTATCTGTGCTGATTTTCTTTCCCTCTCCCCCCTCTGGGGAGCCAGACGTGCCTTCATCTCCACCCCCCGAGCCCTGACGACACTCACATCCCTGTTTACACACTGACATCACGCTGCAACCTCCCTCCAGCCCAGAAATAACCCCCGGGAATAAAGCAAACAGGAAAAGGCCTGTGACGCATGCACCACCATTGCCTCCTTCGCAGCTACAGCCACATCACCCCTTCAGGGGTTGTACCTGCACAGAGCGATGCACGGGCGGTGGGATCCTGGGGGATCTTCTCCAGCCCCATGTCGCCGGGGCTGCGCATGTTGTGGCATGAAGTCACACGGGACACCCAACTCACAGGCTCTGTTTGGCAGATGGAGGGAGCCAAGATGGGACAACTGTATCCAGGTAACAGAAGGAGTCAGTGGGAGAGCCAAGGCTGGAGATCAAGTCTTCCAGGCTTATACTTCAGCCATTACACCATGCTTCCCCATATAAATACATTCCCTTCTCTCTTTCTCCCTCCCAGTGTTTCACTTCCTTCATGGAGAAGCAGAGTTAAACTTAAAGCCAGGTATACTGAAAGGACAGTGGGAACAACAATGGGAAAATGTCTGCGAGGTCACCCTCGGTTGTTCCAAATAGCGTCTTGTAATCCACACACAGCTCATTAATTTCAGCAGGACTCCTTGTGTGGTAAGCTCCCACCTGAGATATGTGTGGGAGGCACATTCGGGCCCATGGAGATTTCATTTTATTGTAAGCTTCAGTGTTAGAAGGCTCCAGGGGACAGCACTTTGCTGTGCCTCTTAGGGAAAAGCCAGACTTAGTCAAGCTAACTTCTGTGTCTTAATGTAGTGCTTGCCCTTACTTTCACGAGCTCTGCACCCTTGCGTTTGTTATATACTCTGTCTGAATACCTGGCAGCAGACCACTACCGTGGCTGTGCTCACTAGAATTATGCTGGACTCTTTAGGTTGCAGAAGTGTCCCTAAATGCATAGGTTATTTTCTCTGGCTTTGGAAAGGCAATGGCAGTTCAGCAAGGAATGGGTAACTTTATGGAGGCTAGAGAGCAAGTGCTGTGCCCAGAAGGGACTTTTTGCTCATCACTTTTCCCCTGGAGATGCTGGGTACAGTGTGATGCTCTGGGATCCAACCCACCTGAATCCATGATGGTTTTGTGCAGTTGGCTTCACATGCATGTCTGGATATGGAGTAGGAGAGAGCAAGAACAGAGGGCTCTTGCCCAAAGCCTTTATAATCTACCTTAGAGACAAGTATGTCACAAAGGTCACACAAAAACATGGTTATTCTGACAATTAAATTAAAAAAAAAAAAAGATTTACTGTGGCCAGGATTTCCAGTGGCTTCCCATAAGTACCACCATTCCCATCCACTTTTTGAAAGGCAGAGGCTGTGCGAGATTGTGGCTCTCCTGTCTGTAAGGCTGCCTCCTAAGGGGCGACCCAGGAACATTGCTGGGACGAGCGTTTCCCCAGAGCAAAAGAAGGTGCTGTCTCTCCCACTTTGCCACCCCAGCCCTGCTAACACCACCCAATCGCCCAGCAACACGGTGTGGGACACAGACTCTCCAACTTAAGGCAATACCCTTTGTTGTGGGCCTCTGCCATTGCCTTTTCCCTTCTGAAAAGGGATGACAGGAGAGCTGCAGCCCTCCATGTGCCTTCTGCTTTCCTTCCAAAAGAACTATGAAGAGAGTTAGAGAATAAAAGTTGTCTGAGGAAGGCTAATGGCAGACAAAATATATGGACAGTGGAACTCAGATTGTTAGCACTTTGCTATGTGAGTAGCTTTGGGATACTCTGCAATGAAAGAAGCTGTGTAAGTATGTTGTGTTTGAATGTAGCATTGTTAGTAAAAGATGCAGGTGATGTGCCTACCATTCTGAGTCAAAATACCCTGTAAACTGGTAACTTACTGCTTTGTGTGTCTTCATGGCTTAAAAAAAGTTCTGCCTTTTAAGTAGGGAACTGGTCAGAGGACTGATTCTCTTTCTTATAAGTGCAATGCCCTGGGAACCAAAAGATGATATGTCCTGGAGAAGAAGAGTGCTCCAGTAACAAAGTGAATATATACTTCCAATTTGTTTTTTGTTCTGCATTGTAAGTAAGAGGAAAACTAGCAATGAGACAAAGAAGTAGGTTGATAACCAGGTATATTAACAGAGAACAATGACCTTCTAACTTACACATGCTGGGCAAGGGATAGAAATATCCTTGGCCTTGGTGGAATTATTCCAGCATCACGTTACAATGGCTTTTCTAGGGACACGCAGTCAGCCCACGGGATTGATAGATGCCCTTTTCCTTGAGGGCTTTCATGTTGTTGTAGGGTCAAAGCTTGACCAATGTGTAAGGGTTTGGTTGTGGCAACACCCATTCCGGTCAGGAAAGGATGAGAGTAGGTCCCCATGGGAGTACAGGAGTGCAACATGGCCGGATGGTCAAATCCTCTCCTGTCCCCAGGAACTGTTCAACATCCATCCCTGCAAAAGAGATGTGGCTGGGGTCTGTCTTCTGATGCATTCCTTTAGCTCCTAGAGGACAGAGGAATACATACCGCTCTGCTGCAAGGCAAAGAAACGAATAATAGCAGCAGCCATTCACCCTGCGTGTGTGCCAAGGACAGGACTCTTCAGTGCCTCCCTCCCTCCATCTGAAGATGTGGCTTCTCCAGACAGCTGGCACGTGTGTGCTGCAGCACTGGCAGGGTCCGCAGGCTGACGCATGTTTTCATCTCCACCCGCACAGAATGCCCCCTGTGTTTTCTTCCACAATACATTCACGTTCCTGGCACTGGAAATCTTTATCTTTATGTGTTGCTTTGAGCACACCCACTGCTTCCTGACTTAAAGCAGTTATAGCATAGACGGAGATTTACTGACATCAGATAGTGGTTTTCTTAAAGCTGCGTTAAGCCAGATTGTTCTTTTGGTGGACGGGACACAACTGGGCTTCATTTGGACGGAAAATAAAGATCAGTATTCCCAAAGCAAACATGTTTGGAGCAGGAAACTAAACTATGAATGAACATATGTTGAATGCTGAGGGGCTAATGGGAAGGACTTGGAGTAATTGTGGTTTGAGCAAATGCTGGGTTTGGTTCCAGAGGGGCTGAAATCTGCTTCTAATTCGGGTGCAGCCGAAATGTTGTGAAAATGCCTAGTTTCATGGCAGGTGCCAGCGACTTCAAACCAGGACCAGAATCACTGAAAACATGTGCAGAAATAGCTCCAAATGGTGCTTTCTCAGTCCATCCGTAACGTCAGAAGCGAGAAGGACGGATGGCAAAGAAGAAGTTTCCTTCTGGGCCCAGCTCCTACAGCTGCTTCATCCTTCCCGTGCTCCCACAGTCAGCAGCTGGCTGCAGCAGAGGACGCCCCCACCCAGGCTGCCACCCAGCAAGACTCCCACGGGCTGGAGAATCCAGCCTCACATTTTTTTGTGATCTGTTGCTGTGTTCACACCTTTTCAGTGCGTTTCATTTCAAAACTATGATCTTTCTTGGTTCCAAATGGGACTTCTGTATTGAGCCACCCCTAAAATTCCCAGTGGTATGTAAACATACCCGAGCTCTCCTGAAAGAAGGAATCCCAGTTTTTAATTCTGCAACAGAAACCCTGACGAGATGCTGGCCCATCTGTACATCTAAATGTCCAGGCATGTTGCTTCAGGATGCACAGGCTGGGGTTTGCCTTTTTACTAATGTAAATGCAGATTTTGACACACAGGTGCTGAGGGATTTGGGGGGGTATTCTCTGATTCAGGAAAAAAAAAAGTTTGTTTGACTGTACATAGATGGCCTCTGGCTTCCTTCAGGGATGCTCCCCCTTTCCCCCAGCCTCGTGCTTTGAATAAGCATCCAGAGGCTTGGAAGCTTATCCAGACTTATCCAAATCTCTTTGAAGGGATGGATTAAGGCAGGAACCCTGGGATCCAGGCCAAGAAACCTCAACAGCACAACAAGTCAGTGAGAAACCAAGAGTCTGTCCAGGGGAGCTGGCTAAGGAAAAATTAAGAAGTCCATCCCAAGGAGGCGACAGGAAGGGATCGTCTGTCTGGGGAAGCAGGGCTCCGTGGGGAGCTGAGCGAGGGGGATGGCAGGGGGGAGGGCGCGGGCCAGACTGGGAGGGCTGGGAGAAGGTACACTGTGGTAGGCTCAGGCCCCAGTTGCCTTAAGCCAAGCCTGCCTTATGGGTCTGTGACCCTGGCTGCAAATTTTCTGCAAAGAAATTATGATGGGAGGCTTCTGGTACTCTCTGGCACTGGCTGAATCAGCAACACCGGTGGAGCAGTCTGTTATCCCAGCACAGATTACCTTGGGGGAGACATAAATAAGGGGAGACATGAGGAAATCATATAAAATAATAAATGGTCCCAAGGAAGAAGACCAGGAGGTTTCTATTCACCTTGTTCCATGGCAAAGGACAAGAGGACATTTAATAAAATACTGAAATACAGCAAAATAAGAACTGATGAAAGGAAATCCCTATTCATACAGCATAGTCTAACCCGGTGTCATTCTTTGATACAAGACATCACTTAGTCTACAAGTCTTGAGAGACTGAACAGAGAGCGAGATATACGGACAAGTAGCAGGGTTTTATCAATCCGTGGTATTAAAGATCAGTAAAGGTGCTGGGACTGTCTGTGGGTTTGTTATCGTTTTTGCTGCTTGTTTTTTTTTTTTCTGGGTAGATCAAAATGTTCCCAGCAGAGCAATGTTTGCGCTGGGAAGGGCAGATTGAACAACCCTGAGACGTGGCGGGGGGCATCAGTCGTGCAGGAAGGGCAGAGGGGAGGCATCAGGAAAGGGGGACGGTGGTTGCCTCCACTGTCCTGTAGTCCAGCAGCCCTGTGCCCCGGGAACCCCGTCCTGCTGTGCGCTGAGACGGAGCCTCGACCACCCAGAATGACTCCCGGAGCAGGAGTTACCCTTTTCCAGCCACCTAGTTTGTTGTTGTCGATGTTTGTTTGGCTTTGGTTTTATCTTAGCTGTTTCATTCATCTTTACTTTTGGTGGTTTATTTTTGCTACCCAAATTAACCAAACAACAGGCAATTAGGCTGTTTTACTGAATAAAATATACGCATGTCCCATGTTCTGGGCTTCAAAAATGGGTGGGAGCAGAAGTAACATCATTGATTTACAGGGTTTTTTAATGATTGATGTTGTTGTGACTGAGGCTGGAGACTACCTTAAAGCAGAAAAGCTGAAGTAATTTCAGAGCAGAGTTGGAGCTCAACAAGCATGTCTCCACATAAAAAAGATAAATCGATACACAGGTAAAATAGGCACTCAGCTTTGAAGTCAGAGATTATTTTTCATTTTTCAGTCCTTTCTTAACTGATATGAAGGCTTTTTAACCACCAAAGCTACACAACACCCTCCCTCCTGCCCCACTTGACTCACACTGTAGACTAAACTTCAAATTCTTGGGGACAGTGGTTATGCCTGAGTGAAACTTGTGGGTCATGGAGGAAAAAGACATCTGCTAAAATCAGTGCTTCAAACTCATACAGTGTTTTTGAAGCTCAGACAATCCTTCACCCTGTTCCCCAGTTCACACATTATTTTTTTCTTTATTCACTCCCCGCATACAAGGAGTAAAAGAGGGAGCACAGAGCTGAGCCCGTCTCAGAGCATGGTGATGGGGGCTCTTCTCTCAGGTGTACTTCTTGGGAGGTGAGAAAGCCCAGAAATTGTTAACAAAAAGCTAATCAGGCAAGAGCTTGCACCCAGCTCAGAGGCCCGGCTGATTCGTAGTAGGCGGAGAGGAGTCCATCATGTGGTGGTACACGTGCTTACTGCATCTACCAAGTATGAGGAACAGCAGCACAACAGTAATATGGGGGGAGGGAGGGTGGTAAGAAGGGAAGTGACAAGTTACTTCCAAATATGAAGGAAAAAAACATTCAAAATGTTTGTCTTAGAACTATTTTTCTGGTTAATGTTTAACCTTTCACTTTTCCAAAGTAATGTTCTTGTTATCAGCTCCATTGCTGAAGGTCACATATAGAATAAAAGTCATATCTTAAACGTGAATAAATAACACAAGCAGAAATTAATTGAGTGCAAGTGACTCATGCGACATTTAAGGTTTTCTTTACCTACCAATGTAAGCAAATGGTGTAAGCATGTCCCTTTTTGTCCCATGAGCTGAAAAGAAAGCAAGTGAGCCAGAAATGACCTATTGTGCTGCAAATGCACTCGAGCTCCATTAGGAAGGCTCTCATCCTCAAATCTAGCTGTTCTAGGAAGCAAACAACTGTAGGATGAGGGGATATCTGTGCCCTGGCAGGGAACGTGCTCAGGGGGTAGGGGAAGGCTCCCTCCTAACGGGGAGTACCGGGAAAGCCTTTGAGTTGCTCTGCACTGTAGTGAATGACAGCTGTGATTTTGACTGATGTTGAGAGCTCTCTGATAAGAACCCAGGGGATAAAAAAAAATGCTTTTAAGGAATTTGTGACCAATAAATCAATCATTTCATTAAAGCAAACAAATATAATGCATATGGTTTACCTCTTGTGTTTGGGGGTCTAAACAGCTTTAAATGCATGGGGGTTCATCCACTAAGAGGATTTGTTCATGTGAAGGGGAAGTTAACTGGAATCAGCAAAGAGTGTCGTTCAGATTTTCTTTATGGTAAATCCTTAACAGTGTTTATTTATGGTTTAAAGTAGCCATACTGTTTCATAAGGGAGAAACAGGGATAGAAAAGAATCAAATGTTGCTACATAAGGATTTACAACAAAGACACCTGGCTCGTTGATGTAGTTCATAAATACACGTTTGTATTGCACAGTCCAAAAATATCAAATACTGAGCAACTTTTCTTTCATTGCAAAGATACTAATATTTCATCCAAGACCCAGACGCTAGGAAGAAAAGGCCCTGCTTTATAATACCAAAGGTGTAATTCTCCTGCTTGTATCAATTATTTGTACATTCCAGAGGAAAGAATGGAGCAAGTCCTCTGCTGCTGAGCAGATAGTTGTTTTCTGTAGAAGGCATAGAAGCAGCTACTGCTTGTCTTGCAGATGTAAGTGGATCTGAACCATTTCTAAGATTACTGCTGAGACAATTCTTATAATTGTGAATAATAGATAGGATTTTTTTATCCAGGTCCTATGGTGCTCTTTATTGTGCCCTACTCAGCTGATAAAACCAGGCAGTTTTAAGGAAAAAAGAAAGCAGAAAGCAGTATTGTCCAAGCAATCTGCTTTCCAGATAATTTATGAACTACTGCCCTCATGATTAAGTTTTGATGGTCTCACTCTCTGCTTTTTACTTATGGTGGTTTGCAGGGAATCTATGGCTGAAACAGCTTTCGCCTGAATCGGATGAAAAACCTTGTGTGTTGGGGGCCCTGGCTCATGGGCAGCCATCAGAGGGAAATGTCAGTGGATAGAAGGTACGTCGTTCTGGGCACTGCTCTTATTTTAGGGCCCACTGTTGTAACACCTGGGAAGTAGGAGTGTAACTTTCTTTGCTGCTGGGGTGAAGACTGCTCTCACAGTGCAGTTATGGCCCAGTCTGCACATCTCTCAAAGGGTACAAGTGGCTGAGCTTTAAGAGATTCTAAGGGGCTTGGAAATAAAGTGTCAGAGCATTCAAATGGCCCATATACTTCTAAATAGTGATTATAATTTTTCTAAGGGAGTCTCATTTTACTTGACCTTTTGCTCTGTGCCCTGCAAAGTTAAGTCAATAAATTAAAACCCAGCTTTGATGTTGAAGAGTCATGGTATACTCCTGGAAATGAAAGCAGCTGTCACAAACAGCATCTTTTTTTTTTTTTAGGAAATAAACACTGGCAAACAGACAAATGAGTTTTTCCATTTATCCTAATCTGAGTCAAATTTAATTTTTAAGCTGATATAGCAGTACTGGTGCAAAGTCTCAGAAACATGAACTCCAAAGAAACAAGAGCCCTTTCTTCAATGATAGCTCTCACCATGTCACGACCAACATTTGGACCCCTGCAACAAGCTTGTAAGTTGGAGGAGTGGAGGGATGGGCTCCTTTGCATTTCTGAGACCACTGCCAAGCCTGTGCTAATGTACACCACAGAGAACCACCCTCACCAGCATACCAGTATTTCTCCTTCTGAATAGGAAATTCAGTAATTTTTTGCCTACCCCGGCTCTCAGACAAGTTTTATTTCCTCCCTCTTCCAAGAAGTTTGACTGTTTTCTAGACTAGGATCTAGAAACACAACTTCTTCTGGCATAGCCTCTGATTTCTGAAGAGAAAGGGGCTGTTCAGAGCTGATGCTGTGGTCCAAGTCACTGTCTATCACACTTCCCTGCTCTATTTTCACTTTTCTCATGTAACATCACATCATCTCACTTAATACATTTGTTTCTGATTACGGGCTGTGTATAATGGCCCAGCACAATGCCTTACAGTATGCTATGGCTTCATGCCATGGGAAAACATATTCGTAATTTTTATGACCCCAGTGCAGCAATGATGCATTTTTTAAAAAACAGAAGAACATATAAAGGAATTATTTTGTAGCAGAATTAAGCATCATTACTCACAGCAGACATACACATTGGAACTCATTAAGCCTTTACTTTGTTATTCTTGGTATTTCAGAACATGTGCTGTAAGTGTCTCTTGGTTCTTTCCAATTCTGCTGTATAAAATCTCTTAAAATTAGACAGGACTAGGCCATAAAGCTCTTGATCTCAGATGTTGGGGCCAGAGTTTTCCCTCCCTGTCAATCTGGAATGAATCTGCAGGCAAGGGATTATTTTTTTTCAGCTTTAGATGGTCCAAAAAAAGATAAAGGAATGATAAGAAAGGTGGCAAGGAACAGCAGAATGGGTGGGTTACAGCAAATGCATACACACAGCCTACAGTTCCCTTTTGCTATTCCATACTGTTAAAAAAAAAATTAAAACTGAGAAGAGTCTGGGTGGACAGATGGATGGGGTGGGGAAGAAAATGTCAGACCAAGCCCCTGGCTATTTCTCATTTCATTTCATTCAGCGGCAACATGTCAAAAACAGGGAGAAGAGAAGGGAACATTGAAATTTGAGGGAGAGGGAGGATATGTGTGAAAAATTCCATAAAATGTGGTTCCATTTTAAACTCTTCTGCACAGAAACAACTGCAACATTTTCATGGGTTCTTCCCCTTATTATCTTTTCTGCAGGACGGTGCTCTCAGAGTAAACAGGCTGAGACCAAACCAGTGCAAACGCCTCTCAGAGTTGTGCTACCCAAGGTCTAACTCCAGAAAACCTGCTGGCAATGAGACATGGGCATCAACCTCAGCCTTGGTGTAACTCCACTGACATCACCAGGGCTGCGCTATGGCAGAAGTTATTCTCCCAAGAGGAAGTTCTCTATTTTAAGATGAAAAGGATACAGAAGCAAAATGGGAAGCAGAATCCAGTGAATGGCTCCACTCATGAGGATGGAAAGTTTTGGTAGGGTGGTCTGAACCCTGAACTGTCACTGCTGCTTTTTCTCCTTGGCCTCTGTCATGGAGAGGTTTTGGAAGAAGAGGTCATTCCACACACAACTAATTCCCCACTCAACATACCAGTCGCATTACCCGCCTCTGGCCTCCCACACGCTGTCATACCCTTATCAGGACACTCACACACATGCTAGTGCCAGGACCCTTTGGTAGCTTCATAAAAAAGCAAAGCCAGTCTTATGAGTCAGGATCTGGTAACGCTAAGTGCTGGAGAAAATGTGCACAGACAGATAAGCGTGAGGCTAAGGATAGTGCCTGCCTTCTGGGACTGCCTCTGCTTTAATGTCATCCAAAAGACAAGTTGAGAACATGAAGATCTCTGTGGGCTGCTTTTACTGGGCTGGAAGTCCCTAGGGCTTTATAGGATCACTGGGATGGAAGCTCTGAACCCGTTATGTCCAGCAGATCTCCCACATATTTCTTAAAACACCTCCATATTAAGAGTTTCAAAGCTCTTTGCATATGAGTTGACTTTTGGCTCAAAAAGCCATTCAGTGAAAGCCACGCTTCCCGTGTGGTGAGGGGAAATCGGATGTGCTCAACCACATTTCTGCTCCATCAACCTTCTCTTGAGGTTCACCTTACCATTTTCAATGCTTCACCCATGTGACTCAGCTGTTTGAGCACTCAGCTTTTTCACATATCCCAGATCCAATCTGCTCTGTGTGTACGCATTTTCAGGTAAAAACCGTAAATGCAAATTTGAAAGTTGGCTGTGGAAATTTAGCCTAGGAAAAGAGATTCTGTCCTAACTGAGCTGGCTTAACCAGGATGAGAAGGGGAGTTTCTTCTGCACTCTGTCTGACAGAACAGTTTTTCCCGAGAATGGAAGTCCTCTGCAGAGGTTCACACAGTAAATGTGGTTTGGGCAGACAAATAATATTCTGATACAATCATTGCCTCTTGTGGGCTAAAAAATGAAAATACTGGATAAGATCCCACCTCCTGGCTTTGTGCTTGTCAAGAATAGGATCTATTAATCTTTAAAAGAAATAATAATAATAATACATAGTAGCCAAGGAGAGCTATGTGAACTGGCATCTAATCAATGTTTCATGGAGGGTTGGTTTTTTTTTCCACTTCATTTTTTTTAAATTCCCAGAACTGTCATTAGCAAACAAGATTTTACTGTTCCAAGCTTTCTTCGCCTTCTCATGCAGGGATGCGCCAGTCCTCTGGATGGATTTGCTTTCTTCCTTTTAGGATAACAGTCTGTGTCCTACCAAAGACGGACTCCCAGAGTGGCAGTGTGCAAGAACTGGGAAGCATTCTTGCCACCCCTAGAAAGCTCAGACAGTCAGAGCTCCTCTGATTTTTTGTCTTTAAAATCATCTCTCTGCATCCTCTTACAAATGTGAGACCAACTCCACCTTCAGCAGCACCAACAGATACTACCCCTCAGTTACCTCGCAGCTTGTGCAGTCATTTTACAACGCTGTCAGGTGTTTTACATCTGTTCTCTCCTATTTGCAGCAGTGTAAACTACTACATGAGGTGAAAAGCAAGCTCTGACTTCTGTGATTTTCAGTCATGGCATGAACAGTTTTAGACTATTCCTGAACTTTATAATTTGAGCCTTGGAAAATCATGTCCCCAGGTTCATTTATTTTCAGCCCAAATTTTGGGTATGAGGCACACCTGGAACAGTGCTTAAGTCATTTGCCTTTTTCATTTAACTAGTGTAATGTGACCGCAAAGTTTCTGCCGGAGTGTCTCAGGGAGGCCCCAGCCATATGCACGGCGTTGCTGTCATGGGCTGGCCCTAATAGCCTGGTCAGCTATACTGTACCGTGAGAGCAGGTATGGCTGGTACCTCAGGCGGCTCTCTGGGTCCCCTGGCATTTCCCACGTAGCCACAAGAGGTTTGCTACGAGTGCAGCCTCTTGCACCAGGGCTGGACCAATATCCTTCCAACCCAACATACCTGCAGCCAAACCCTGAAGACCTACTGTAGTTTGGAAAGCCACTTAGGGCTGTAGTTGTTTTATCGTGTGTGAACTGACAGCGTCGCTGTCTGTGCGTAACTCCTAAAAGAAGCAGAAATCAGCTGTTGCCTGGGTAAGAGCCAGGTTTCTGACTGATTTTGTTTGCATGTGCCTAATTTCCTTGCTGTTGCTGATGGTCATTTTTAGGTTTTTGATAGATAACACTTCACCTTGGCTCCAAGAAAAAGTATGTTCCTTCAAGAGCCTGGAATGCCACCTATTCCTATGGCACAACATATATTCTAAGGAAAACATTACGTTATAGCCACAAGAGTCTATTTTGTCTGTCCAGAAGCGGCTGGCATAGATATTTCCCCTCCATATGATATAGGGGCATCTGCTGGATTATTGGAAATGAAAGCACATAAGACTACAGCACAGAAGCAGACTGCCTCTTCAAGTCTTCACACGCATTGGCACTGAAAAAGAGTAGGAGGATTAATTTGTGTGCCTACATATATGCATAATATAGGTATATGTATATATGAGTGTTCTTTATATATGTGTTATAGATATATATCTATATATAACACACACATATGGGCATGTTAATGTGTGTATATGCATGTGTGAGAGGGAAGAGGAAAGAATAGAGGAGCTCCAGTATTTGTGCTCTATTAACCAAGTCATCTTCCAGACAAGAAAAAATGCTGTGACCAAGCCAAGGCTCCTGCTCAATGAGTTAATGCAAAGCCAGAAAATTATGGCAGTAACTGCTGTCTGAGCATGACCAGAATTTGAACTGCTTAGTATGTGTGCATCGCTGTATAATCTATTTCCAAACAAGCTGCATTTATAGTTGTGGGTATTGCTGTGGGGAAGGGGGTTGCCTGAAGTCCTGCACCATCAAGTTACGTTTTTTTCCCCTAAAACAGTGATAAGTGTCTGGACGATAAAAACAGCAACCCAAAAATGCCTTCGTATTTTTTCAGTGCGGAAAACCATCACATGACATCAGAATGTAGTTCGCATTATGGTGAAGTGTAATAAGAGAGAAAGAAACCAGTAAGAAGGTGGTAAAATGTTACATTTAATCAATGATTTTAATGGTTATACTACAAATGGGTAAATCCTAAGCAGAGAGTCCTTTCATTAGTTGCTTGGAGGAAGCAGTTACTTCTGGAGACAGCAGACTGAGATGATTCCCAATCCTTGCATGTCCAGTGGCTGGACCCATATCTGGTCTCAATGCGAGAAGATCCCTTTGATAATAATAAGCAGGTCCTCCACAGTGTGTGACTGAAGTCTCACACATCTGTCTCTTCCATCACACTCCCCAAAATCTCCTGTATCTCTTTCAGCAGCAGTAGATGTGTCATGGCCATTTTCCTTCTCCATGATCCCTGAGCTAGATCCCTGAGCTGATGTTGTGCCTGATGTGTCCTCCCCAAAGTGCCATCCAAAGGGTCTTTCCCCATGCTCAGAAAAGGATGGTTGGATGGCTCATACCTGGATGCGGCGTGCTCGTATGGCCTATCTGTGTCCTTCCCCACTAGCATGACTTGTTGCATAGGGTCTTCCGTGTTAGGAAAACAGGGAATCAAAGCAATTCATGGTGTGGAAGCAAAGACACATTTTTTTCACTGATGTGCCTCCATACCTTGCTTAGACTCTTCCTGAGCTGTTTCCCAGCTTCTTTGCTAACCATTAATCTTTCATCTTCAACACTTGTCAAGGAACTTAGTTACTTTCCTTTGGTACATCATATCTAGCACCTACATGACTCCTTGGATTTGATCTTCAATACACATACTAAAAATATAATTTGTAATTCTTTTGATATCCTTCTCCCAGTCCTCTACCTCTTTGCCTGGCTGTTTATCTTCTCTATCAGCTGGTTAGTACTGGTGGTATTGTTAGTTAGCTGCCCAAGTTAAGCACTGTAACCTTTATATATTTAAGGGCTTTAAAATTTGCAAGTAGACTGGCCAGAAAATAACTACCGTGCCCTGTGTTGACTATTAAATTCTTGAATATGTTGTCTCAAACAAGGAAGACTGAGATGGAAACTCCATCAGAGGACTTCTGAAGGAGTTGTCATGTCATGCCATGTCAAACTCCTTGCTCAGATTCTGGGGTAGTGAAGGGACAGACAGTGCTTTTGAGTGAAGATCTCTGGGTTATGGCATTGAAGATATCACTCAAGCATTGAACAGACCACTGGAAGAAAACAGGAACATTGGGCACTGAAGCGTCAACTGCAGGGACTGAAATCTCAGTACACAGTTCCCAGGCATTTGTGTTTTGCCAATGGAAAACAGAAACTGTTCCCTGACATGCTTGGTGACAAACACCTTTTCCTGTCAGCTAAAACCCAACTTTACTTCAGAGCAGTTTCAGTGGAAAGATCTTTACCAGCCCTACAAAAAGGTGATGCTTCTCTCCGAAATGTTTTTAAGAAAGCACATATCTGTAAGCTCAAGTATGAAGTATAATAGAAAGCAATAAATGGCCTGTAAGAGGTCCACAACTTTTGGTTGAGTTTGCAGACATGAAGTGTATGCAGTAGAGTTTGGAAAAGATGAAGGAAAGTCAGAAAAGAGAGGCACAGATTTCAAAGTATTCTTTTAAAACACTGGGTCAAACCAAGAACATGGACATCTCAAAGCCAAATTCTTGATCGATATAAAAGCAGTGTAAGCTACATGTCTGTCAGGCTCGAGTAGATCACAGAGTTGGCCTGACTCTACTTTCCTTGCACTGATATGAAGCAGGAATAACTACACTGAAGCCAGTAAATAGGTTTCAGAAGAGTGTCAGAACAGCGCCTGCAGATTTAAGATTGTTTAAGCGATAATGGGTCTTGGAGCAATTTGGACCCTGGTAGCTGTGGAGCGTGATGGTAGCCTATGTGTCAAAAGGACAAAAGCAAGGGTGTATCAAGAAAGCAATTAACAGCAGGGAATAAAATAAAGTAATGGGAGGACTGGCTTCATTCTGTACTCTCCTTTTGTCCATGTTCTGGATAAATTACACTTGCTTTTCCTTTCCAGTGACTGCTGTGTTAATGTACGTAACATCAGCAGCAGTACATGAACTTGTAACATCAGTAGTGGCGTAAGCACTGTTTGGTTTGGCCCAAATTACAGGACATTGAAAAGCAAAGTGAAAAGGAAGGACTGCTCTTTTTTTTTAATGCAGTATTAATTGCTTTCCCCCCCGCAGTATGTTCTAGAGAGTCCCTCTTGCAAAGCCCAGGATTAAATTTCATGTTCACAGTTGTCCTAAACCAAGATACTACCCTTCGACTTTTATATTTTTTATTCTTGCTGGACATATCAAAGCATTTCGATCAGGCCAAGTCACTGAATAGAAGAGTGCCAAAGTAAATAGAAAAGTTTAAATTACTACAGCAAAGGGACCAAAATTTCAGCCAGGGCCTGACTTATGGGGATTTCCAAGCCATTCTATAGGGCTCCAGTATATAAATTTTCTAGATTTGACTTACCCATCAATTTTGATTATCCTGCTGATTTATTTCTGATTACCAAGGTCATCTCCACATTTAAAATGCAATTTATCTTGTCAGAAATGTTACTGATGGGGTTTTTCAGAGACTCAGGCCAGTCTTCACGTTGCGCCATTTCGGAGCTGGTGGCATGGAGCCCATCAGTCCCTGCCGCACCAGGCAAATCCCTGGGGGTCCGCTGGGACCCACGGATGCATGCACAAACCCTGCTCTCTCAACCCACCCTGCAGGCTGGTGACTGCTAGGAAACAGTGGCAAGGGTCAGCTGCAGCCCCTGTTTTGTACCCTATAACTCCCCCAAATGAGCCCAGGAGTGACGGCAAAGCTGAATACATCCCAGGGGATGGCAATGCTTTTCCCTTCCCAACTGAATGGGCGCACACGGAGCTGTGTGACACCGACTTGCACGTTATTCCCTCCTGATTGGTCAAGAGGTTTTGGTTTTGCACTGAAACATTCATTACATGATGTAAAATAGACAAGGTTTAGCTTATTTGTTGCCTCACACTTTGGGCAACAGGCTCTTTATCTGAATGTGTTCATTACCCGAGCTAATAAATATTTTTAACATAAAGTATTGCCTCCTTCAGATTTCTGGAAACCAACCAAAAAATAAACACATCCGTTTCCTATTGTTGGGTTGGAGATATTTTAGGGCCCCATCTTTATTTTTAACCCTGACTTTTTCCCCTTATCCAGCGGTGGAAAAAAATTAGGAGTTAACAAGAAAGCAGAGGCAACAGCAGGGAAACCTCTACTTTTTGGAATGCGTATCTAACTTTTCTCTAGGTGGAAAATTATAAATAAACAAACAAACAAACAAAAAACCCAGACGAAAGCTGAAAAATTGAGCATTTACTTGTTTAAAAAAAAATTCTGAAACAAGCAAAGAAAAAAGATCACATGGACATTTCAGAATCAAAGTGTTTTCTAGAAAATGTCAATAAGAAAGATTGAAAACCTTGGGGGCAGAAGGGTTTAGGAAAAAAGATGTCCCCAGAATCAGAAAAAAAATTCTGGGTTTGGAAGCGTTTACTGCCTGTGTATGAGCAACCAGAGTTTTGCCAGCACATGGAGGCTGTGGAGACCCTTCCTTGGCCTAGCATGACTTCTCCAATTCCTACCTGTACCTGCAGGTACAGGTGTAGAGGTGGAACTGTGCTCTCCACGAAACCCAGTCACTCACCAAAGAGCTGAGGTCATTCCCATGGGACAGAAAAGGGACGTCTGAAATGGACAAACAAGGATGTTGTCACCTGTGGTGACAGGGAAAGCTCCCTTATGAAATGTCCACCCAAGTCTTACAAGACATGTTAGCAACAAGCTAACATGCAGGTGGGCATGAACAGGAGCGGGTTCTTGCTGAGTAAGTGGTGGTTACTGACCAGTTGCTGAGGAACAACTGTCCTGGTAGAAGAGGAGCATCAAACAGGAGCCATATTCACTTACTGTGACTTGGTCCGTATCTCTTGCACTAGGAGTGCAGCAGAGCCAGCAAACCCTGATCCCACCACTACCCTCCATGGGCAAATGAAGGGGGACTTTGTATTCCTCTCTCACTTCTCAGGAGTAACATCCAGAGAAAAGTCAAACCCCTGCTTGGCTGCAGAGATGGCTCACGACATGCTTGAAAACACCCTTAGGAAATGCAGGCTAAGGAATGGACGGAATAAGGGTTATTTGCTCTGACAATTGGTTCTGTCCCCATTTGCCCAGTTGCAGACCAATATGTGGGTTTGCAAGATGGCGGTAGGGCTGGCTCTTTACTCTTTTTGACTAAAAAGGATTTTCCCTGCTTTTAGGAAGAAGACTTGGACTTTAAAACTATTTGAATAGATAATACTTTGAAGCAGCTGTTTTTTTTAATGGGGCATGGGTTTCTTCCTCCCCTGATTTCTATTCTTTGAATGCCTGTGGAATAAGCAAGAGGAGGTTACTGACAAACACACCCCAGTAAAGGGTTAAGGGAACTGGTCCTGCAGTTTGCACAATTTCCCACTTTGTCTATCGAGAGGAGGGACTGATCGCTGAGCTCAGCTTCCTCCCCAGGATTTCCAATAGCCTCTCAGGACCTTCACCCCCACCATTGCTAAGGGTTTCAAGACCTTTTCCCGTTGCACAAGTTCTGCTTTCCTTTCCTGAAGAAAAGTCCTATTTTCTAGTCCCCGAATGCTTTTGGCCCTTGTGTGGTATCATGAAATAGCCCATCTTCAGATCACAAGGTGCAAAGAACACGGAGGCCGATGGGGAACTGAAGTGATAAACTTGACTTTATTTCATTGAGAAATTAGGGTGCAGTGCCCGTAGCAATACAAAACAATACTTCTTCATGCCTCTATTTACAGTGCCAAAGAGCGAGAGAGAACAAGTGAGTAAGCAAGTGAGGGGGAGATTAACGAATGCAATATACAGGAGCCTAAATTGAAACATCATTTTTCACAGGAAGAAGGCTTTGGCAGGGCTCATGCTGTTTCTGATGTAGTGTCTCCAGTCAGCCCCAGGAAAAGTTGGCTGCAGTTTCTCAGAACCTGCCTTTTGAGACTCAGCGACTGCTTTTCTTCCCACAGATCTGATTAAGCTAATTGCACATTTTCTTTAATTAGAAGAATGGAGGTCATTTATCTGCAAATGGCCTGAAAAAAATGGATGTTGTTTTAATGTGGCCTTTTTTTTTTAATCCTTGCTTTTACTAAGGTGTTTGGCTTGTTTTCACTCTGCTGCTTTCAGCTACCCCGTTTTGTGAGGGCTAGGCCTGCCGGACCTGGCATCCCAACAAATTCTTAGGGAGCTTATGAGACTGTTTTATGGGATCCAGTCACGGGGATTTATACTTTGAAGAAAACCTAGAGCTGAAGAGATCCTCCTCCAGCCGCGGTTTGAACTGAAGCGTAAATGAACTGAGACTCTGGGTATTTGTGTTGTTTTTTTTTTTTTAATTCTCCTCTAAGCCTGGCCTGCTGAACAAAGCACATGGTGCCATGCCAGAAAGGGCCTGTAGGATAAACATCAGGGTGGTGGGGACCCAGATTAGGGGCGCCCTCCAAGCTGAAGGGACATTGAAGTGAAATGTGAACAATTGAAGGTGTATCTTGCTATCACAATTTGACATGGAAAAACCTCCCTGAAACAAGGTAGATGACAGTACCTTTAAACTTTTGCAAATGACTCATGCCAAAGGTAGAATTGTGTATGCTCTCAAATCTGCCTTAAAGAGAAGCTGCTGGACCCAGATGTTTTGCAGAGTTGGTGTGCAGAGCTATGTGTGAGCCAGCACCAGGGGCACGGAAAAAGAAAGCATGTTTCAGTGATTCCTCAACTTCTGCACTGCCAAAATATCAGTCTCAAGAAGGCTGTCAAGAGCAGATCCTCCATCACATTATCCCTATTTGTTCTGTAAACCAAATAAAAAAGACACGCTGGACATTCAGGGCAAAAAGTCCCTCTCATCGCCCAAGTCAGTGAAAAATGCTCAAAAAAGGCAAGGAATTAATGTGTGGGGGGTGAGATGGGTGAGGAGAGGGGAAGCTGCTAGAGCTGTGGTTTAGGGGATTTCCTTGAGCAGTGGACAACTCATCCGGATCTCTGCAATGTCTGGTATGTACTCCATCTACTGCAAACTGCAATGGCTTTGAAGACCTGAACATGGGGGAGCAGTCAGTACCACCATGTGCTAGTACCATCATGGTACTATACCTGCTGCTAATGAACACCACAGAGTACTTATTTAGCATTCAAACGACCATGTTGTCCTAGGTTCATTGGCTCTCCATCCCAGTGAGGTGTCAATGTGGCAAGAAACAAGTGCAACAAAGACTTTCCTTTTTGACTTGGAAGGCAGCGATGACCATTTTGTTAGCTGTTCCTCCCTCCCTGCCAGGAGATGGGTTGTTCAGGGTTATCGCTGGCAATTGCCCAGCAAGTGACCAAGGTGAAGACCCCACCAGGCTCAGGGACATTAAAAGAGAAGGGATGGGGAAGCTGATCTGGATTGTCACAGCAGCAGCAGCACACCCGGCTGCCCTCACCTCCCCGCTCACTGCCGGGGAGCCCTGGCCCTCTGTACAACTGTCCCCCCTTTCCTCTTGGGCTTGCTTTTATGCTGTGCTCCTGCCTCTGTTTCCATATGTGTACCTTCAGCAAGTACTAGAGAAGATGTCAGTTTTTTAATACTCCAAAGTGGTGTCAAACAGCTAAAGAAATGGGCTCTATCACACAGGGTTTGCCAAAACATAAAGCAGTGACATGTGTCAGCAGTCCCTGACCACTGCTGCATCTGGCTGCCTCCCAGTGCGATGGGAGCAGCTGTCTGGGAGCAAGCAGCCGTGCTCAGCTGGACCTGGGAAGTCCTAGCGTCGGCCACTGGGATTAACCCACAGGGGTTCATTCACCCCTTGATGAGGCCTTGTCTGGCTGTGTCTGTGTATGCTGTAAGGGGTTATGGTGTGGACATGGCCATAGCCTGGCTGTGTCTACCCTGTGCATCGTCAGAGGATGCTCCCACATGGATAGAGCATCACTCACCACCTTTGTACCGTCCACAGCCTATCCAAAATCTCTGTGCCCCTGCTGCCTCCTGTCAGCTGTTAGGCTGGCTGAGACATACCTCTACATACCATGTAGAGCTTGCCTCTACAATCACATTTTCATACATACCTGGCCTGGGCACCGGTGGCAGGCCAAGCACACACATCTTCACCCATCTCTGTTCATGATGTCCCCTCACCTCCTTTTTTCCTCTCTGTGCTCTCCTGCAGAGACACACCATATGCTTTTCTGACCGACCTTTGGAAAGGTGCTCAGCAAAAATAAATGAAAGCCTCTCTCCTCAGTGGGAAGGCAGAGTCAGGATCCTGCAGCAGCCAAATTTTCCAGGCAAGGCAAGTTTTTGCAAGCAGGCAGGGAGGTGAAGCTGTGCTGGCATTTGCCCTTTGTGCCCGGGGTGTGTGATGGGCACCGAGCCCCCCTGGACACATCCTGTCGGGAAGGCAGACATGGCAGCGGAGGCTGGCGGGGGCTCCCCAATGGGCAGGGAAGAGGTTAACTGCAGAGCCAGGCAGAAGAGGCCACTGGGCAAAAGACATTGCTGTCTCACGTCTGGATGTTTTAGCGTAGAGCTGTCGTGAAGCCTCGCAGAGCTGAGGGGTCCCTCAGTGGTTCCTATGGCTTTAAAGTGCCCGGGATGATTTAGTGGAGGGGAGGGATTCCTGATCAGAGAAGTGCCTTTTCGTCTTTTTTTTTTGTCTTTTTTTTTTTTTTAAACATGTCGCTGATCAAAGCGGTGCCAGGGAGGCTAGGAAGAGCAGGATCCTAATGGATCAGCTGTGTAAAACATGTCAGCAGACAAGCCCCAGTTCTCAATGTGTCTCTCAGGGAACAGCTCACAGATTAGAAAGAAAACACACACACACACACACATGCACGAACCCTCCTGCTGACCTTGTGTCAAGGAGTTAAGTGTTATTTGGAAGTGATCGCGATCAGCTTTTATTTTTTTTTTTTTCCTCATAAAACCCAAAAAATATGTTTCCCAAATATCCAACAATAATTCAAGAAGCGATGGAAAGATTTATACAAGTTAGACAATGACTTACTTGAGGCAAACTAAAAACATTTGGTAGAAAAGGGCAGGGGACTCTATTGTTATCCAAATGAATCCTACCCCCCACTTACAAACAGGCTTCTCTCCCCACTACCCTTACAGCCATGACATATCTGGACGTACATGACCCTGTCACTGTTTCATTTTGGACAACTTTTGGCAAGGTGTGGAAAAAATATTTCATATTTTCTTTAATAGGCAACCCATTAAAAAGGCAACCTCTTGCTTTAGAGGCGGAAAACAGGAAAGTTATGTTAACTGGAGACAGAAAGAAGTACTTTTTAATGAGTGGGCCAGTAAGAAAAGTAGCAATTAGATATATATACACATGAAAGGCGGTTTTACATAAATGTTGATAAAAATGTTGTAAGATTGCCCCTATAGTGCTTGCTAATCCCTTGTTTAAAATAGGCTGCAGAGTTCTGCAGGAATTGTGATTGTCACATGGAAAAATTAGCCTCTAATTCTGTAAGACTTCCCCTTGTAACCTGAATGGAAAGGACATGTGTGTTAGGTAGGTGGGCAGGGTGAACCAGAAATGCCCACAGCACTCAGAACATCTCTTTTGTTGGTCTGGCCCGTTGTACTCACCCCATCGTTAATTATGGGTCCACACCAGGCTGAATCCAGTAGGGTTGTGAACAGCAGGGCAGGACAACCTGCATAGGGAGTAAACTCCAGAAGATGGACAGAGTTTCGGATCACCTTCAGCAACACAGGTGTTTTACCTGTGCTGACAAGTCCTCCTTTCCAGTGCCTAAGTGATGTGGTGGCAATTGAAAAGCAAAGTCTCCTCCTCAGCCACTGCAAAGGTATGAAAGCAAAAACTCTTTTCCTGCTTCAGGAGATCATGTCGCACTACACCACAAGGCAGGGATAAGATGGTGAGTAGAATAGAATAGTTCAGTTGGAAGGGACCTACAACCATCATCTAGTCCAACTGCCTGACCACTTCAGGGCTGACCAAAAATTGAAGCATATTATTAAGGGCATTGTCTTTTCCGAGAGAAAGCATTGTACAAATGAGAGTCTTTAACCACCACCTTCCCCCTTCCTCCTTTGCGGGAGATTTATCCCACAGACCAACACCACAAAATTTGCCACCTTTAGAGCTAGGAAGCCTCCCAGGGCATTTTAGCTGCTTTAAAATCCCCTTAACCATGTGCCTGTTGTATCATCCTGACCATAGGAGAGCTGTGGAACAAAGCTAAGGTTTTCTGCCAGCCCGTAAATACGAAGAGGTAGTTATTTGATAAAGTAGCTGAAAACCCGGGGTTACATAAACGAAGAAGGAGTTCACTTCACACAAACATCAGCATTTCCACTAGAATAAATCTGTGATGCTAGCTTTCATCTCAGGCTGAGAGGGAAAAAAAAAACCAAACCAAAACAGCCTGTAGAAATATCCACTGATATGTAATTATTTGCTTCATATTTTGTACACATTAAGTATAGCAAGATTTCTTATGAGGTGTATATTGATTTATGGTTACGTCTTTCAGTGTATCTTGTATCTGCATACAGTTTATAGGTTTCTTTTTTTACAGCTTTCCTGTAATTTAGTATATTTTGATGAGTTATGAACCCAGTTTTATCTGAGGAATGTTCTCCAAGGAGCACAAGAGAGGCAAATATTCTCCTCTGCCTGGCCAGGCTGAGCACAGTGGCTCTTGGAGGGGATGGCCGTGGGGGCTGCTCGGGTGCTGAGCTGTCCCAGGCTTTCTCTCTGGGATGTGTTATTTCACAGTGGCTGCACGTTCAGAGCTGGGGTCCCACTCCTCCATGGTGCCCTGCGGTGAAACGTCCCATCCGTCCTGCTCTCAGGGATGCGGGGACAGCGAGGGTGAGTGGCCGCTTCGCTATGGTCACTCCTCCCTGCAGGTGTGCTTCAGTCACCCATTGCAAAGAAGTAGTGTTGGAGGGTTTTCTGCCTCAGGGTGGGATTATGGTGCATTGAGGAAGGCCCGGAGGAGAGTAGAGGAGAGGTGGGAGGGCAGAGCTCTGCGGAGGAGGAATGTCTAGCCTCTGGAGCTTCAGTTTTCAACAGCAAGGCCTCAGCTGCAATGTGAGGGTCTGCATCCCTGAGCAAATGCTGGCGATGGTGATGGCTGACGCATCTCTGTGTGCCGGTGCCTCTTCGGTGGACAGCTCTGGCCCCACCAGAGCTGGGGAGGAACAGCAAGGTGGTGGTGAGCCAGTCACCAGGTTCCTGGACCACCCTCCAAGAGGGATTTGAGGGGGCAGGTTGGCAAAGTCCTGGAAAGCTCGAGCAGCAGTGTCAGGGAGAGGAGGCAGCTTGGCCAACAGGCTCATGCTTTGGTCTTTCGGATCTTTCTTTTGGAAAGTTTGATCTTTTGGAAAGTTTGAATGTGGAGTCCGGCAACAGGGACTCCCAGTGGTTCAAGGCGGTGATCTATCAGATCTCTTCTGCCTCTGCCTCTCTGCTCCACTGTTGGGTATTTGGGCCTCCTGCTGAAGAGGAGATGAAATCCTAAAAAATGGGGTTTTTTCCAACACAAGAGATTTTGCCATCATTTGGATAATCTACTTCTGGTGTGATAATTGACATTGTATGCTATGCATGAACAACATTGTACTCTAACAGTAACTGGAGACCAATTCACCAACCACAAATCTCTATTTAAAACCAGCTTTATCACCGTAGCAAAAATATTGACTATAAGTGATCACCATGAACAAAAAAGGAGAAGACAGATGCTCCCCGTTTCATCTCTCTCCAGTCCTATTTACACTTTAACCATTTTGCCACTTGATCTTCAACCTCTGAATAACAATGCTAACCGCAGTATTTTCTACTTAGCTAAAAATAAAGCTAAACACCTTTCTAGTGCATATGATATTAACAATCACTTTATGCATTCAGATAAAGCGTTTGCTTGCTCAAAGCATGTTTGCCAAAGACATCTTCCACTTGTCAAGAGGCTGGCTGGATCCATTGCTCCAAAAAAAGGTGACATAATGGCCCTTCTTCCAAGTAGGAGCTAGCAATAGGCAAGTCCCTGAAGGTCTGCGAGTTCTGTTTGGTGAAGATGATGAGAGGAACGTTTGGATGAGGAGCTGGGTTTCACTTTGGCCTCTGGAGATGGCACAATTAGCTTGGGAGGCTCAGGCCGTGGTGATGAAGACACTGCTTCTGGGAGGGGCTGGCAGCCGTCCCCTGGCTCTGGGAATTGCCTTTCCTTTCTGAGGTGACCGCATTATTTGCAGCAGAGGCAGCGGTGATTTACAGCAGCCTGTGTGAGAAGAGAACAAGGATATGCATCTGCAAATAAACGCTAATGAGATGTTAAGATTAAGAGAAGCCAGGAAATTCCAGAAGTTGGGGCTGCTATGGCATCATTAGTTCTCCTGCAGCGTGGTGCGTATCCGGCAGGGAGGGGGCCTGGGGGGGTTCCCGGCCAGCCTAGTGCCACTGCATAAGAGGTAGGCTGCGTACGTGATCGATTGCTTCCCTGCGAGTGAAGGAATTACCCCTGCTCTGGGCAAAACGACACCTCTGACGGGACGGAGCTGTGCCGGGGAAGCGGAGGTTGTGGATCACCCCAGAGGCAATGCCAGGAAGTCGTATGACTGGCGGTGACAGGGGGATGCAGTAAACAGCAGCCTTTGCCTGATCTTCAGAAGGCTGTAATCAAAGTCTTGCTGGTTATGATCCCTATCGTTGCAAAATTGCATCAGCAACCAAATTATCATTGCTTTCAGCACGTGGTCCCTTGGGGTGAGGGGTAAGAGGATGGAGGAAGGCCTATCAGCCATCACAGTGATGGCAGCAAAGGAAGAAAGTACTGGCTGTGTGTCATGGTGGGCAGGGGTAGGCAGGGCACACTCATTACGCAGACTGCTCAGTGGCACGGTTTTGGTGCAGGAAGATGTTGAAACTCTACTTGGGGCTGGAGGACTCAGCCTGTGGGGATGAAGGATGGAGATGAGTTGTGGCCATGGACTGGGACAAGAGCTCCCTTAATTTCTGGTCCCATGTCACATAAGAGCAAGCAGACCCTAGACATGCCTGGGTGACAGGTTTTACAGTCTGTCACTTTGTGTGACCTGTGCAAACCTGGCAAGTAAGCCTTTTGTTTCAGATCCCACCCAAATGCTGGATGGCAACAGCGTTGGTGAGGAAGTTAATGTTCAGCCTCAGCCAATGGTCCCCCGACGGATGGTGAGGCCCGTGCAAAGACACAGCCTCAGGACGTAACCTCCTTCTCCCCTGGTTCCACATAGTCTCTTAGAGAAGAAATATTGCATCCTACAAGACCTTCCTCTGACTTTCTCTTAACCTGTTACCCAGGCTTGGTTGAAGACCAACTTCACGTCCAAGAAGAGAAATAGCTCAGCAGCCAGAGGGGTGTCTGTTCTCCTCCTCTGCGAAACACTGCATGGAAATATTTGACTTAACCTGACCCACAAATTGAAAGAGCATCCTGAAAACAAAAGCTGGAACTAAAAATATGCAATCCCATTGATGCACTATTTTTCTCCCTGTACAGGAGAAATGTTTGCATCCTGAGCTGTTGCTTTTTGGGTTGGGATAGTTTGTTCATCTAGGTAGGGGCAGGAGTATGTGCCTGTAATAAAATTTCCCCCCCTTTCTTTTTTTGTGGATAAACATAAATGGCAGCTGAAGCACATGTGTAAGAATATTTCTATTGGCAGAGACTACTGACACATTGCAGAGCTGGATATTTTACAATGTTTGTTCAAACCAGTTCAGCCCCTGGTGTGAACTGACTTCACTCCACTGACTGGGACAAGACTGCACCCCAGCTGGGGAAGCGTTACCTCCACTTAGGTTCAGAGCACCAGGGTCAACTCTCAAAAAGAGCGTAGAAATACCTGTTCTAAACTGCCAAACACAGTTCTCTGGCATATGCAGGCACTGTTCCTTCCTAAGCACTTGACCCACAGCATGCCGGAGAGTAAACTGCCCATGAAAACATCACGGGCATTGGGTGGAGGGGAACAAGGGGCATCTTGAAGGGGTTTTGTTAATAGCTGCACAACTTCTGTATAGCTAAAATGATACTGACACCTTTTTATTGATGTGGGAGTAAGCACAGGACATGATTTTAGGATGATCTGGCCTCCCAGTCCTAGCAAATGTTGTGGCAGCACAGGAGAAGGCATAGAGACAGTGAGAGGCTGAAAGTATGTTAAAATACCATTCAGATAGATGTAATGGGATCATAGAAGCTAGCATGGATGCACAAAGAAACAAGATCTAAACAGAGGCTAATTCAATATTGTAGCAGAAACCTGACAAGGTGTTTCTCTTAAGAAATGGTTAATCTTCAGATATTAATAAATAACTAAGAAGAAATATCTTAATAGGATGGTCAAAGGAGATTTAAGCCAGTACAAATTATTTAAGCATCCCTGATGAAATGCTGTTAGGAACAGGAAAGTTAACTAGCAGAGGCTGCAGTGAGGAGCTGTAGGAGAGACAAGGCTTACAGACCCCTTTTCCCTGGGGATTTGTGCCGGGTAGGAGCCCCCACTCCATACATGAGGGACCAGGGACTGGCACGTGCTTTCTAACTTCAGTGTTCAGCTAAGTCTCCTGCAAGGCAGAGGGCTCAGGTACCACAGCAACAGGTCTATCAGGACGAGCGGCAGTAGAGGAGAAGGGAACTTCATGTGCCTAGAAATGCTGAGGAACAAGCCTTCAGACAGACCTTCACCCATCCATCCCCCACCCCCCGCACCCCTATCTGACCCTGAGTTATTCACGTCCAATAATGCGAAAAGGCTCTGTTTGGCTGTGGCTCAGCAGATTACCACTACATTTAATAGCTGTCTTTGGTATGACGCCGTTCGCCTTATCTCTCCTCTCTCCTTTGACTCGGCCTTTGAACACTAATCCACCTTCTAGCGCAGCCTGCACCCCGCTTCTGCTTGATCTTTGTTTGCCATGAATGCGTACAGCTCCAAGGATTTTAGAAGCAGTGTCTTTGCTGCTTGGGCCCACGTCGTTGCAGCACTGAAGAGACATGTGGATCTGCTAGCTCCCATAGCTTACTCCTGGCTTTAACCATGAAATGAATGAGAGTTTTCCTTCCATGAGCCAATTTCTGATCTTAAGCTTTGATTCAGACCTTTTCTTTTTCTTTTTATGTATGTGTATTTATTTGCAAGGCAGTGCAGTACCTGAAAGGACTAGAGAGTGTGAAAGTCTTTCCATGCATACCCCTCATACATATGTATTTACTCTCCCTTCCCTTGCACAGGCACACACACCCACTGGAGCAGAGTTCAACAGCCCAGTCCTACCAGTGTTTAAAGCGACTTGGCCTCGTTTAAGCCTTTAAATAAAATTTGTTGTGTGCCTGTGTGTGGTGGTTTGTTTTTTTTTTTTTAACCCCACTTCTTATGAAGGAAAGCAAATGTTTCTGGCACTCTACTGCTGGATTGCTTGCATATTTGCTTGAGGAAAAAAAATTATAAAAGATGTTTGGCATAGTTTTCATTCAAAAAGGAATCCAGTGCCAGATCCAAACATTGAAAACAAATGTGTGGCTTAACTGTCATTTACTCCAGGATCATGGGAACTGCTGCCTGATTTTCCCAATGAGCGATCACTAGCATGCTCTCCCGCGGTATATGAAGCCCACTGACTTGACCAGCTTGGTGCAGCTGGAACATCGTGACTGTGCCTCCGGGTGACAGCCCGGGTGCTGATGTCAGCAGAGCCACGTCTCCACTGCCATCCCTGCCACAGAGCTGTCACGCACGTCTCGTACTGGTGAGAAATCCTCCCCTTGCCTTTTGCTGTGTTGTGACTAGACAATGTGTATTTGTCCTAATAATGTGAAGTTTCGATGTGAAGAGCTCCCCTGGTTGATGGCACTGATGGAGCATCATCCTGGGGCTGCAGGCATTCAGCTGGCAAGTCATTTACAGGGTGACATAAGTGGTGGGAAACACTCGCCGTCACCCAAATCTCCATCTCCCCACGGTGCGTGGATGCCTCTCACAGTGGGTCTGAGCTTTGCTGCCGTCACCGAGCATCTCCCTGGTTAGAGAGGGATGCCCCAACCTTGTGCAGTACCCTCCTCCCCGAGGTCCTCCCCAGACCCTCAGCATAACGCATTTCATGGCAGAGGGAGAAGCTCACCCCAGACCACACCAGAGGGGCAATGAAAGACAATTTTAGGGCATCTGAAACTGGCATGAAGTGGTACCTTTCACCTACAAGCTGAGGCCAGGATCAGATCAAAGCTCAGATCCTCAGGGTTGGCCGTGTGGGAGGCATCATGCCCTGGCCCTGTGCTCCGGCGGCAGCACCACTCCCTGGAGTACGGTCACCGAGGCACCCGGCTGGGTGCGCACTGCAGCTCAGTGTCTGTCTGCTACACTCAAATCAAAGAGAGCTGCTCTGGATTTCACTGGCATTTTTGCAAGAGGAGAATTCGGTCTGCGAGAAGTGGTTGTAGTCCTATGGCAGCCGTCAGCACTGCTGTAATGCCCGGCTTTTATTGACTTATGTGCAGCACTCGGCAAGGACCTGAGCTCTTATCCAAGGGCAGCGAAGCAGGAGCTAGCTTTAGAGACGTGGTGATAAAATAGAAAATTATGTACAAAGTAAAAGGGTCAAAACCCTAATCTGAAGTGTTCTAGTCAGTTTGCCATGCTGGGTGTTCCTCCCGGACGGGAGATAACCCCATTTCCAAAGAGTTTGGGAGAAGTAGTTCAGCAGAAAGGAAAAAAAAACCTAAAGAAAAAAAATAAAAAAAAAAAAAAACCAAAACAACCCACAAAACCAAAAACAGAGTCAGTGACTCCAGAAAGCAGCTCTTAGTCTGTCTGTTCCAGTCTGAAATAAAGTCATCCCTCTTAATTCCCAGCGCATATTGTTCCTACCAGAGAGCAAAACCTTAGGAGGAAATCACATCAGTGAAGGGAACGCCAGCTCCTTTGTACTATTTTTCAACCCTGCCTTGGGAGCCAATAATCTGTCATCCCTTGAATAAACAAGCACCTTATCATATCACAAACATTTATTTAACCCTTTTCTCCTGAGCTTTTACCAGCCAAGCAAAGTGGCTGGGTGGGGGGGGGTAGCTCTATCCCTAGACTGCTCTGGCAGAAAGGACAAATTTCCTGTGTATTACACCCAATCTGTAAAGTGTCAGGCCGCCCTTCTTCAGCCTACATGAAAAGCAGCAGCTTGAATCCCTGCATTTCACATAGCACAATCAAATTTTCCTGTCCCCCACCCCCCCATCCCTCCCCCGGTACATTAACGCCTCCCTCCCTGGAGATGTACCCTCAATTCCATCTGAGGGTCCATCCAAATGGAGCCAGATTTAATTTGTTGGAGGTTCAGGGGGGTGGGGGTGGCAAGGGAGATTGTTTACATTTCTTCTTTTAACAAGAGACTGTGATGAACAGAGCTTTTGATTCCAAGTTGCTGAGGGTTTTTTTTTTAGAGATATTCTTTGACTCTGACATCATCAGAAAATGGAATCAGCAAAGTATGTGCATTTCCTCAGCTCCCACAATATCCATTTTCTCTCAGTGGATGTTTCTTGTTTTTCTTTTCCAGTGTTGCTCCCACACAATGGGGCCAATTTTTGTTCAGGACAAAGAAAACATAAACAGAGCATGGATTTGGAATACGAGCAAGGCCTCCAAGCTTACAGAAATCTTCAGCCATGGGGAAGGGCTACGTTATGTTAACTGTCTGCCAGTAAACCCTGGCTAATCAAGTGCTGGACAGTATCTCCAGTTTCTTTGCTGGTGCCTCCAGAAGGCTGAAAATGCTGATGGCCAAGACTGGCACTATGAATTAAATTCTTGATTTAGACTCGGTGGAGACCCTGAGGGTTTGAAGTGCACGCGTTGTAGGTGAGGCCAGCTGACCTGAGTGGGTGGGCATGCAAAGCCTTTTTTCCCCACCATAGTAGGGTATCATAAAAATACTGAGCTCACCAGCCAAAGTCCAGCCAACAGAGGAGAACAGCCCCACACAGAAGAAAGTCAATCATTGGACAGTCAAACTAGCCCTCCCTTGGGTCTTGGCCTGTTAGCCTCCTAGAAGCTTGTGAGTTAGTATGTGACATTAAAAAAAAATTACTCCACTCACCGACTTATCTTCTAGCTTAAAACAAAGATTAATATCTAGTGTTCA
Source organism: Balaeniceps rex (assembly GCA_013401315.1). Classification (NCBI taxonomy): domain Eukaryota; kingdom Metazoa; phylum Chordata; class Aves; order Pelecaniformes; family Balaenicipitidae; genus Balaeniceps; species Balaeniceps rex. The sequence continues at coordinate 141,933 of VYZW01038193.1, forward strand.
GTCACGGAGTAAAACTGCCTCTTCTAAACAGCTTGAGAAGTCCATTCTTTCAAAGGCAGTTATTATGTTAGGCGAATTAGCTGTATTTGCTGCTTGTGGGTAAACCACAGTATGTGAAAGTGTCCCCTCACGCAGCTCCACAAGCGGCTTGCTCACTCTGGCCTGGACATCAGCCAGCCTGGGATGGCCGGTCCCTGGAAGAGAGAGGCAGCTCACTGGGGGCTGCCAGAGCCGAGCACTGCCCCGTGCAGCCCTGGGGCAGGGACAGGTCTCCCCAAGCACCCAGGGCATCTGCATTTTCACAGGAGAGTCTTTGTGACAGCAAGTCACCCAGGTCTGCATGCAAGATGGCACTAAGCTGATTTACACTAGGGGAGTTGATTTATGATGGATGATACAAACCAAATGCAATAAGAGCCTCACATCTCCAGGCTCACCAACTGCAGCTTAGAAGCTGCTGGGAAATGCCCCTGTGAAACATTTATCTAGGTAAAATAATGTTCGGCTGTCAACAGACGAACTTCATTGACATCCTCTGAATCCACAGCTTGACAGGCCTTGTACTGAGCAGCAGAGACAAAAGTTGGCTTGTTAAAAGGCTGAAGTCTACAGAAAAACCCTGCCCCCACTGAAATGACTAGGGCTTTGGTTCAGCTGGTCTACTCTGGGTCTTCTCTGGTCTTACAACCTCGTCTGCTGAGATCAACAGGTTGGGATGAGAACTGACCCAGGGGAAAAGGAATAAGTGATCAACAACTCAACTTTCGAAGGCTGCTTTTATTAACAATATTAAAATGGTGTCTTTTCAGCTCTTCCCGTTGCCTAACAACTAGCATGAAAATGAACTATTTGCAAGTTTTCATTTTGCCTGAAAATTTTGATTCGGATGTTTCCACTCGTTAGCAAAATGAATACCCTTGCAGTCAACCAAGACCCAGAGAAGCCTTCAGCAAAGAACAGGGTGAACAAAAGCCTCACTTGGATGAAGCTGGGTGACTGCCCACAGCATGGGTCCAGAGGCTCCATGATTTTAGCATCATGGTGGCATTTAAGCTCATCATCGCTTCTGAGTCAGCTGGCCTGAGTATGTGACTGGCAAATGCAAGCATGGAGAGGAATTCTGAAAAAAAAAATGCTGTGAGGTCACCAGATGACACCAAAAATCAGTCCTAAAGAAAAGAAAGAAAGCCTAGAATGAAGTGAAGGGTAAGGGTTTGGGCCTGAAGAAGAAATGTCAAACAGAAGTTGCAGAAAGGCTGGGTGGAGTCTGCGAAAGCTGGATTCTGCTCGCAAAACGCTATCAATTTAAAGGAGAAATACACTTTTTCATAGGAAGCTGCTGAGCTCTCCAAACTCCAGGGTGGCTCATGATCACTAAACCCTGCAAAAGAAACAATCCCAGAGCCAAATTCATCCTTAGCAAAATGCAAATTAACTTAACCTTATACTCTTAGAAACAAAGTCAGCGCTTATCAGAGGCTGAAGAGACACATCGGCTTCTCGAAGTCCTTCCCCCACCTGCAGCAGGGAAAAGCCAGGGAAAAGGTTTTGGTGTTAAAAGGAAGGCAGAGGGAAGCATCTGGCTGGTGGGCTGCGGTTTTGCTTCAATTCTCACAGCCATGCCTGCAGGGCCCCAGGATACACAGCACGGAGCTGGCTCCTTGTAACCATGGGGAGAAAGGATAAATGGATTATTTTGGAGTGATATGCACATAGAACTCATGCCACTGGAGAATGCAGCCAGGCTATTTTTAATGTACTGCTTCATTTTGCACCTGCTACCATTACAGAGTTGTTTTTGTTTCCATTAGAGCCACTTGTCTTGAGGAGTTTAATAACTCCTATGAAATGTGTAGTGCTGGGCTGGATCTTCGTCTTTAGTTCAGGAGTAAAGATTTTTATCATTTAAAAACAGAAGAAGGTCAGCATGGCGGCATTAAGAGCATATGGAGGGGTGTTTTGAATAATTTTACAGCATTTTCATAATTGCAATTCCTGAAGGGCAGTTTAACATAGCCTCCTTTATTCATTCTGAAATGGAGCAACACAGGCTACAAGGACCTGTCCCTAAGGAGCTTGCAAAACTAAAATTGCATGAAGAGTCATTCTCAAGTACTTAATCAGCCACAATATTGCAATAAAATTATGAAATAAGAGATAAGAAACCTCGGCCCTTTTTCCCACTCCCACCACGCGGAGGGCCAAGTGGAGCTCAGCATCTCTTTGAGAGGTCGGAGGCTGGTGCCTGGCGCCGAGCTGCGTTGCCTTAGATCGCACACTCCCAAATACCATCCTGGTGCAGTGCCAGGGATGAAACTTTCTTCATCATCCTGTTGGAGCCTGCGAGGGAAGCCGATGTAGAAACATCGTGTTGTTTGCTGCTTGCCCTCTGCCGCCTTCTCTGATGAACACCAAAATTGTTTTGGTTAAATTGTGCTCATGTTGCAGCGTGATCTCACTGAGAACGACTGCGGGCATCCCTAACACCTGGATGTCTACAGCCTTTCGTGGTATCTCCCCAGCTAATGCCAAGGCAGGGCTCTGCAAATGCTCCCCGTGGCCTGGTCCTGTGCCACAGGTGCTCCCGTGTTTGGACAACAGACATTTGAGCAGAGACATGCTCTCTCCACGAAGCAGAGACAGCAGTAAGAGGATAATTTGCAGGTGTTTTCTTCCTGCTACAGAAAGCTGGTGCCCTGGCAGTCTGCTAAGTGGCTCTGAGGTATGGTGTGCTTTGCTATGCCAGCAATGATCAGTCTAGGGGCAATGGCCAGCACCCACCAGGCACCTGCAGCGCTGCAGAGCACCCACCAAGCCTGTTGGATGCCTGTGCTTTTCAGGCTGGGCTCCCCGCAGGCCCTCTCAGCCTGACCCCTGGCAACACTGTCTTGCTCAAGACCGTTTGCCTGTTTTCCTTTCCATGTTCAAGCTCTTGACCGGATTGTTTTGCAGCCAGGATAATAATAGGGAAGTTCTTATATATCACCTCCATTATTAATAGTCCTTATGAAGTCTCCCCGTCCCACACATTCTTGTCTAAAACCAGGAACCAGGGCAGGTGTGAAGCAGGGTAGCAGTTTGGAGGGGCTGCCCAGCCCTGCACCTGTACCAACCGCCTTCAGGAGGGAATTGCATCCTGGGTTCCCATGAAAACAAGGTCTGGGGGTCATTTTTGCCCTGTGCAGCCCAGGAGAAGTCAGAAATAACAGTGCAAAACCTCAGTGCCAAATGTATTCAACACAACTGGCCCCATGTCTTCATAAATCAAGCCAAATCCCTAAATCCAAAGCATTCTGAATTCAAGTCATGGGTTTGGGTCCTTTATCTATATTCATTTGGACAACAAAAATACATTATTTCCCCCCTGAATATTAATTCAATTAATTCAGACTCCTAGATCAAATTTCTTTCGACAGCCCTTGCACGCCCTCTCCTTGGATTTCTGCAAATTCCTGACCAGTGACTTTGCCGGCAGTCATCTTGCCTGGACCAGAAGTGCAAGTGCTTAACCATCTAATTGCAACAATTTCTGTCAGGAAATCACAATTAATTACACGGGAGATTGCAAGTTTGCACACATTTGGAGTTTGCAAACATTTAATCCAAAAACTCGTTAACCTAATGAGATGCCACGGACGCCAGCCAAGGGGGGCTGCAGGCTCCGCTCCCGCTGTATCCTAGTAAGGGAATCCTCACACTGCAGCAGTCCCACTGGGAGGATCAGACTCGGGCCACTGAGTCCTTCTTATCACGGCTGCCTGCCAAATTCTTCTTAGGAATAAGTGTCACTTTGTGGTACCTCTATTTTCCTCCCCAATAAAATAATAATTTGGCAGTGCCTGAGATGATGATAGTAAATCAGTGTAAGACAGCAGAGGTTACTGATAAATTCAACCTATTTATCAAGCCACGTCACTTAGCTATGTTAGCTGCAAGCAGACGTAGGCTACTGTACTCTTAAAGTAGTTTGCTTCGGAAAATGAAGTAGGTAATGTTCTCAGGAAAAGAGGGAAACATGACCTCTCTTCATCACAGGAGGGAATTACTGGGGGCTGACCTGCCTCTGTTGCGTTAGCATTGCACGCCGGGGCTGAACCACAGCCACCATGCCTTGTGTACCAGTGTGACCATCGCCTGGACCAGCTATGGCCCACGGGAGAAAAAGCAGGCATCCTCCCCACTCTTTTTAGTACAACAACACGTTTTGCACCCCCCTGACATGATCTGTTGCCCAGCACCCCGAGGCACTTCAAGCCTTTCAGAGTTTCAGGGACAAGTCAGTATGGAGGCCAGACAGTCCTGCCCGCAGGCTGGCCCTGAATCATCCCGCAGGTTCACACTAGCATGTGGTTTCTCTGCTATGCTATTGAAGGACTGCAAGGATGAGTGTCCCCAAAGGTCTTGATCTCCATCTCCTTTTGGTCCTGCAGTGACATCCACGTGATTGCTGCTGAACCCCTATCCCCACCATGGGATCATGGCACCCTGATGAAGATCCTATCAGAAGTAAAACCTACAGTCTAAATCATATGTGCAAATCACCCCCTCTGTATGGGCTTTACAGTGTAGGACAGCAAGATTTTCCTTAAACTTGGGATTACAATTTTAATACATGTCTCCCTCTTGCACTTATATCTTTTTTCCTCTTCTCCTTGCATTTTCCCACTGTGTTGCAGTGCTTTTCAAAGAGAGAACAAACAGGTTATCTTAAGAACAGACCGCAGACTTGAAATCTGCCTTCTGTTTTCATAAAAAAGAAAAGTTTTTCAGGAGGATAATCATATTCGGAAATGATGTGACTAAATGTTATCAGGTTGTCATGGTGATTTCAGTCTTTTAAAAAATGTCTGTATTGTGGTTCACTAATGAGCAATATATTAACCAAACCAAACACTATTTGTCTTTTCAAGTATTATTCATATGCACTACTGAATTAAATCTTTTTTTTTTTCCTACTATTGGAATACTGTTCTTTGTCTTATAAACAGTGGAACTGAATTCAGGCAATAAACAAGAGCAGAGATAACTTTGTCACCTTTGTTATATTTCATACCACTGTGTCAAGCTGAGCCCCACATTAACCAGCCTGCAGTAGTAGATACATCACATTGCCAGCAACATTACTTACATAAGGTAGAACTTCAGCCCTGTAGTTTCTGGCACCTGAAATTTTGTCAGTCTCAATTTCAGTGTAATACCCACCACATATCTCACCGGCTTTAGGGTTTACATTTGCGTGACGTGCAGAAGACAAGCTGGAACACTGAAACAATGCATGACTTGGCCTGGTTCTAAGTTTGACCCAGCCCTACTAGGTCAAACCTTTAAAATTTGCCTTCCAAGTCCCCTAGACCCCATGTGGCCCCTGAGGGAGATTTTCTTCTCCTAAATGGGCATGGATATGGTAGAGATTAAAGTACTTTTTAGCTCTCACGTACATGTTAAGGCACGGTCTGCCTTCAGAAACCCTTTGAACTTTGGAACTCTTCCCAGCAGCTCCACTAAAACATCTCCCAGAATGAATCTACCACAACCCAAGAGGACACCGGGGTTTTGGAGGGACAGTGAGGTCACACCAGAGTGGAGAATATGAAGATATCCTAAGAGGGACAGTGAAAACCTTTGACAGTCTGGAGGTCTTTTGAACATGAAACTTTGCCATCCCAAGTTCAGTCTTGATCAGGACCTTCACCACCCTCAGGTCACTCTCCAAACTCTGCACTGCGAGTGGAAGTAGCTCCAAATGATGCAGAGGATAAGACAGAGCTGGGCCCTGTCCAGATGGACATCAGCCATAAATCACACTTTTGCAAAATAATTTCTGGTGGTACTCTATTATTTTTTCTGAAATGAAAACTGTGTTTATCTTCCTGATGCTTTTGACACAAGCTAAGATGAAAATCCCAACTCCTTCTGTCTTCCCTGCAGCCTGTTCCTGCTCAAGATCTGCAGGAAATCCCTGATTTTGGCTACATCTCCTTGCAAAGCAAGTTCGTCGGTAGGGGATGAGAGAGCTGAAAACCCACTGTTCAGTTGTTTCATGTTCTGTGGGGAAGAAATATTACCACGTACACTTAGCCCTTATATTACATGCTCTTCCTCTGCAGTTCACACTAAGGTCCCATTGGCATCCTGTTAGTTTTTCAAGCCTGCTAGAGGAAGACCGCATTGACTGGAACATAATGACTAGCAATTGAATTAGTTAAGTCTTCCCAGGCATTTTGCAACTTTTGTTTATAGAGTTGTTTAATATCATGACTCATTCACTTTATTTTTGTTCAGTGAGCAATATTTGGTACTTACACGTGTTTTCTTTTTGTAACATGCGCAGCTTTGTAACGTGTCTTTTGAACACAGAGACTCCCTTGTTTCAACTTTACTCTACTTAGAATTTAAACACATAAACCCTGCTGTTGAAAACTCATCATTAATTAATTACTCCTAACTACTCTCGATACAGGTTTTCTGTGTCAAAAGAGTAGCGCTGGCTCTCCCTCTCCCCGCTATATTTCCCCCTCCTTCCCCCCACCACTGCAAGACTATATTTAGTTGGAGATTTAGGTTGATCTGCAATTCCCACTGCAAATTCCTTTCCATCAGCAGCTACAGCCAGAAGGTCTGAATAAGGGAAAGGTTTGCACTTCAAGAGGCTTCCTGTTTCCCTGGATTTTCAGGTTTGCTACTGTTTGTAGAGTGAGGCTGGTACTAGACTCTGCAGACTAAGTGGCTGCTAACTCATCCCTGTTCTGGCACTGGCATCAGACTCGGGTGCAAAACATTGTCTGGTTGATGGCCCTTCCAGAATTATAGGCAGGGAAAGCAAGGAAAGCATGTCTGATCCTGAAATATTTCCAGAGCCAAGTGTCAGAGAGGATAACACTGACAGGACTGGCAATCTCTCCGAGAAGGAGAATGAAGTAGAGGAGAGCAGTCTGTAAATCACTGCGGAGGAAAGCGCAGGGCGGGGAGAGCTCTGCGCGTAGAGGACTGAAACACACAGCCCTGCTTCAAATGCGGGTGAGGAAAACAGAAGGAAAAATATTACATACGCGTGCTAGGTTTTCTCTAAGCTTTCCAATAGTTCTTTTTCCATAATGCTTACCCTCCTGGCCTTGGTTGTGCCCTACCCTGCAAGCTCCCTCTCCCTTGGCTTTAATCTAAAGTAAAAAGAAGCTGTGAGATGCAGCCTATGTTTCTTCCAAGACCCGTGCTGGAGAACCCATGTGCTGTCTCTTCCCAAAGAGCAGCCCAGTCTGGGATGAAAGCCTTGCTTGGGGACTTTGGAGACCAGGATTCAACCACCTCCTAACCACAAACGTCCTGGCAGAGCCTGACACCTGTAAAATGCATGCCTTTTAGTTCACCTACCTCCTAGGCATGCTGAGAGGATAAATAGTTCAAAGCCCACGAGATGCTCAAATATTATGGTCCTGGGAAGCATGTAGTACTGGAGATTAGTTGGGCTTGCTACCTTATTCCCTTCCAGACCCTAAGACTTCCATTTTGCTAACTATTTCACTACAATTCACGTTCATGTTTTTACCCACTTTTGAACTGTCAAAAAATAGCCAGTCTGGATACTTTCAGTTTCAGCTGCATTTTAACACTTCAACATTTGTTAAAATGAAGCCAGACACTTGCCTACCTAGTTTGGATGATGTCAGTGTATGTGTAAAATGAATGCGATAAAGAGTGTAGTATGGAGTATATCCAATAGCTGATTTTTTGTCAACCAAAAGAAACAAGATGACTGTATAACAAAGTTTTCCCTAGAAGAAGAGTCAAGGCTGAGGTGCGGTGAAAAGATTAGCTGCATTTGTTCGCCTGCAAAACCTTGCTTTGTGGTATTATGTTCTTGTGAGTAAGTGTAATAATGACTCTAAGTCTGAACAAAAGCCAGATGATGTTGATGGAGTCCTTCACGGAATTCAGTAGGCTCAGGAGCATGCTCTAAGTTTATAATTTCTTTTGCCCTTGCTTAACATTTGTAGGCTTGAGGCCAAACTTCTTAGGTGTTTATCACAAGAAGCCAAATTTTCTGTTAATGTGCCCAAAGAATATCCACACTGCTGACCCGAAGGGCTCATTCTCCATAGGCCCAAGCATTTCCATAGGCCTTTTGAAATGATGGCTCCAAGTGTCAGACCTATCTTTTATTTTCACAGCATGTGCTGACTAAACAGGGCTGCTACTGGCTTCCATCTCTCTCCGTATTTTCTGCTTTTTATCTCAGCCCTTCTGTTGTCTCTTATCGTTTTCCTATCTTGGGTCACCTGAAGTTGTATAATCTATAGTTTATACCTCAATGATGTGTGGTGTTGCCACAGAGATATATATACACGGAACATGCTTTTGCTGCCACATTCATTATACTAAACAAACAGTTTTGATAGAGATCTTCTGCTTGTAATTATATACTTCCAAACATCAAACAATATTTTGTCAAATGTCTTGTAATTGCAACAAGTATAGCTAATTGCCTTTGCTCTTGTTCTCGCCCCAAACTTCCTGCGTTAGCAGAATATATTTATAGCAGCTACATAATAAGTGCCCTGCACTGATTGAAATGTTGGATGTGTTTCAGTTATCATTTATGCTTTACTATTTCTTCTTTCTTTATAAATTAGAGACTCTGGAAAGTGTTGGGGGTTCAGCTTGATGCAGTTATGATGACTTCCTAATGTTCATTTCTCTTTTTATTTTATCTATATCAGCTGTTCAGGTTAAAAGACATAGTAGCAGTGATAGGCCCTTTCCAAAACGATGGAGCCAAACACTTTCAAACTATGGAGATATTTGGTCCTGATTCAAACTTCACAGCTTGGACTTATCTCCCTAATGAACTGAACCAACACCCAAGATACGAACAGCCTTGAACTCAGATCCCAGATAAGGATGTCGTGTGCAAATTCTTCCCTTAAAGCTCAGACTCATGATCTTTTCAGAAAGGGGCTTTCCTAATTTTAGATATTACTGCCTATCTCCTCTTTGCAAGTGCCTTTGGGTGCGAGGTTACCATGTCCTCAGCTGAGCCAAGCGAACGGACTTGGTGAGCTAATCACCGTCAGCGCAAAGTCAGCGAAGTCACTTTGAGCTGCTGCAGAAGGTGAGTTGAGCCAAGCTGGTGGCTTTGCCCAGACATGATTTCCATTTGCACAATTGGACCCTGCTGTGGAAACAGTAACTCCCAGTGCAGGGGCAGCGGATAATGGCTTGTTTCTTTAACTGCTTTGGCTAGACCTGCAAGAATGCCTCTGCCTCCATCCCTCTGTGGTACTCAAAACTATGCCATCGACTTACACCAAAGCAGGATTTTGTCCCGTCTGTAACTGGCAGGGGACCGATTGACAAAGCCCAGTCTATTTGTATCCCTAAGTATATTTGCATGATTCCTTTGTGGATACTTTTTACATGAGTCAGCTTCTGCGAAAGGAAAAACACTGGTTTCACCAAGAAAATACAAAAGTTTGTTTTCAATGCCATAAAATGTCTCTCCACTTAATTATTTCTGAAGAGCTCATACTTATGAATAAAGGGCCTAATAAGGAGCTGCCATAGCTGGCGTGTCCCTGGGACCGCTCTTTATTTATAATAAAGCGAGTAGGATGGGGATTTGACCTGATGGCATGACTGCTAGTATTGCTGTAAATTCCAGTTGCGATTCTTCTTTCACATGTAACTTTGCTTTTCCCAAAGAAGCCTGTCTGGTGTTTTATTTTTGTGTTTGGGCAGACTGGCGTGTTGTCTCTGGCTTCGCGAGGAATGCCGAGGTGGAACAGACAGAACATCAGTTCTAGGGGAAAAAGAAACGGCCATTGCTTTGGCACAAGCCTCCTGCCTTTCGTCAGCTAACGTCCTACCTCTGGTAGCGAGGCATTTTTTCCCACCCACTTTGGCCTTGATGGAAACTAAAGGAAAACAAAATAGATTGGTATATACCTGGTCTGTAGATCATCGTGTCCTTCCCCTACTTAGTAAATGTTTCTTTAATTGGCTTAGTTAGCCCCCCTCACCTTTCAGCACTTCAGGAATGACTCTTTGAAGAGATCCATGTACAGAGATTTAGTTGACATTTAGTGACACTAGGCTCTGCAGTCTCCAAAATATGACTGATGTCACTTGTTATGTTCCCTTGGGTCTCTGGGGACAAAATCACTCTTACCCTGAAGCATGCATTGACAATCTCAAGATAACACTTCTTTGACAGAGTCTGGGGCCCTGTTCCAGGGTCTAATGTAATCTCTAGAAAGTTTCCAATCTGGGCATTGTTTGTTATTTATATTTCATATCCGGGGTTTGTGTTTGCCTTGCTGTGATTTTAGTGTGAAAGCTGCTAATAAGAACACAAATTCATACCTTTTTCTGCTGGACAGATGTGCTGGCAGGTCTATGCTCAGATGGAAGAGACCTTGTTCAAGGTGAACAAATTCAAACGAGCCTAGGAAAATAATCATGACCTGTATTCTTATTCTGCAAACAAAGCCACCAGCACTGAGGAGACTGGGGCTGAGGTGTGAATGAAACTGAATTTTACTCTAACTAAATTAATCTACTAAGCCCGCCTTATCGTGTAGATACCCTTCACAGCACCAGGAGAGGAGTTCGTAAGCAGAGTGAGGTATTCTTTGGCTTACCCCTTAGCCCCGCAGAGGCGGCTGCCTTAGTTAATGCTTTGTCTTGCCTTTACCCATCACTTTTTATTTTCTTTGCTCGGACAGAAATCAACGGAGACGGGGGCGGGAGAGCTGCTGAGACCCCGCTCTCAGGGAAGAGGGCTCCGATGCCGGCCTCCTCACGCCCAAAGAGCCGTCAGGCGGCTCCTGCCTCGGACGCGCCTCTTGGAGGCGGGGGGCACCCAAAAAGGAGGCGAGGCTGGGAGGCGCTGGGGGCGCGGCGGGGCGCCCACCCGTGGCGCGGCGCCCGCGGGGCGAGTTGCNCCGGCACCGCTCCTCGCCCCGGCTTCTCCTCCCGATCCGCCGCGCGTTTTTTGTTTTTTTTTTCTGTTTTTCCCCTAACGACGACTTGAGTATTCTTTTGAACGAGGAGTGAAATAATAGTTGGTCCCTTGCAGACCAAAGGCTAAAGCAACTGATAAAATTCAGCTGCTATCTGGGCTAAATGCAGCTGAAACTGCCAAAACAAGCCTGACCTCCCTTCCTGTGTGTGCGCACCGATGGGTTTCACCGGGAACTCGGCACTCGGCACTCGGCGAAGCACGGCTGGAGGGAGTGGGGGGGGACAGGAGGGGATGTGCAATGAGGAAATGGTGCTTCAACAGCGAGCCCATCTTTACTGCTTTAGTGCACTCTTTCAAATAGTAATTTAATCATTGAGGTTAATAATTTATTGGTGGCAGCGAGAACTTGAAGAGGGAACACTAGAGCTGTTTTTCATTCTTTTTCTCTGTTCCACCGTTGATGAAACTGCAGGTTTGTAACAGCCCTCCCTTCTTGCTCTCTCCCCTGGGCAGTACCACGGCCTGAGTGCTCCCCTCTGGAAGGAAGGCGTTGGACTCTGGTTCAGAAGGATCAATTAGTACCCTATAACCACCGAGAGCAGTCGGAGGTCACTCAGAATCTGCTGGGCAGAAACCTGAAGTCCCCTCACTCTGTACGAACTTTTTCAGACAAAGAAACTAACGGAGTAGCCTGGGATGGAGGGAGGGGGTCACATGGAAAAGTAAGACATTGAACAAAGCATCTCCCTGCCTCTACCAGAAGACACAGTTAGGTTAAAATTCGTTCTGTGTTGCAAGATTTGAAACTACCCTGTTTTCTGTCTCTTGTACAGAAGCCCAAGGTCTGCCGAAATCAGGTTCTCCGGGTAATCTGAAGTAGCACTGACAGCTGAGGGCAAAGGCAGTGTTAAAAATGGTTCTTGTGCATGCTGCCCAAGGTGTTCAGGTGGGCTACTGTAAGGCAGGGTATTTGGGTCATTGCTGTGAAGGTACCACAACATCATCTTATCAGATATCCCTCCAGGTGAGTATCAGTCACACCCGGGCATGGTAATAAAGGCTTCCTATGTGAACATGGGCTGTTCACACACACCTGCTCCTCACTCGGCCCCCAGGAGATTTTGGGAAAGACAGGAGCAGCTTGTTCCTGCCACCTTTCTTTCCTTGCGTACTCCTCAGATCCAGGCAGCAACTTAGACTGCAGGCAAGAAGAAGATGCCTGTGCCCTACCAGGTGCACAGGGTAAGGTCAATGTTTCCACAATATGTTGAGTCTACAGCACGTGGGCAGGCTGTTGTACTGTCCATGGGATGGAGGTCTGAGCAGGTAACCATGGAGGATCTTAGCCCTCCCCTGCCACTGGATATGGAAAAGTTGATCGCCACCGATTTAAAGTGCCACATCAGATGTGAAAAGTAAGGTGTGTGCATCAGATGACATGAAAACAAAGGGAATTGGTGCAGGTTCCTGGGCACTACAGTGTCTCTCCCATTTACCCTTGAGTCATGAATCAGTGCCCAGTGTCCCTGTGTAATACAAGGGGGCACACACACATGCAATAAAGAGTTTTCAGAACAGACTTGAGTGTGGACCTAAACAAAGACTGAAATTAAGCAAGAAGCAGGACTTGAGTGTGTGATGTGGTTTACTTGGTCAGAGATGGCCACCTCCCCCATCTTGAATTCCCGAGGCAGAAATCCTCCTGCAGGCTAAGCCTGGTCAGCTGCTTGCGTAGGACATCCCTGTTTTCCACCCTGTGAACCAGAACTGGAGGGGGGAGCATGGCTAGTGTGAACAGATGCACTGGCTGAGAATACAGAAATCACCAGCAATTTCCTAGAGGTTTTTGTAGGGTGGCTTTTGCATGAAGGTGTCTTTGTGTCACCTAAAATGGAGCAAGACAAGGAACACAAGGGTCATCAAAGCATCTGAGGGATCCGGACACCTGCAGGGTTTGGCAGCAGTTGGGATGCAACAGAGAGTCTGTCGAGGCACCAAGGTATTGCCCATAGGTACTGAAGAGGCAGGTAGGTGTCTCAACACCTGTGCAGCTCTAGGCCTTAGGACTCCATTAATAATTCTGTCACAGAAGCAGCTCATATCCACTTACAACAAGTCTGTGTGTCTAGTATGACTTGCTTTTTGTGATTGTCCTGGCTGTCCATTCCCTGTCAGTTCACAAGCACTAGGTTTGCATCTTCTTTCCTTCCAAAGCACCCAGGCTTGGCATCCAGAGCTGATATTGCACATGCATATAACTGGCCATGGGTAGGTGACAGTCCCTCTTCTCTGTGTATGTTAGACTTCAGGTGCATAAGATGGGCAGAAAATCCAGCCAAAGAAAATTAAATAGTAGTTTGGAGAAAAAGGATTTCCCACTGCAAAAGTAGACTTTTTTCACAAGGATTTCAGGGTTGCCTCTCCCAGAGATGAATGCATAAGCTGTGAACATTCTTTCACATGCCTATTGCCACATCAAAGAGGCAGTGGGAATGAATTCCCAGTCTAGTTCAAGTTAAATTAAAATACATTCCAGTAAGGTGTCCCTGTGTGTATTTTTTATTTTGAGGTTGCAGTGTTCCCACTGTTACTGGAAAGACACTTCACTTGTAAATAAACAGATTCCCAGCCTTGCTCCATTGCTTTCTATGGACACAACTGCCAGGGGTTGCATTTCTGTCAGAAACGCTCATCTTATTACACTCTGTGGTTGCTTCCTAAGAAATCTGTTGCTCATAGCATGTTGATCTTGGAAGGATTCTTCACATTTTCTGGTAAACACAGCCTATCATTCTTGTATGATCCTGAAATTAATGTTTGTAAATTGTTTGGGAGTTAAACCAAGCTGTCATTTTTAGGTGCTGTCACAATAACAATCCATAATGTCAAAACACCGTCAATCTCTCACCATGTACAAAAGGAAACTATGCAAAGTATGGTATTGATGTAACGCTGTTTGCTGAGAAGGACACCACCTACCTTGACAGTTCCTGAAGGGATGCTTGAAAAATGCCTTTTAACATTGGTTTTTAGCAATGTGGGATGTGCCAGGAGGATTTATACCTAGGGCTGAACCAGCAGAGTGATCTGTTGTCCTCAGTGCCACATCTAGAACTAGACAGCAGGCTGCCTTGGTTAATCTGGAAACCGTATGTTTATTCAGGATATTAAGGTTTAGTGAGGTCATGATCAGTCACCATCACTCATGCTGAAGGGAAGAAATGGCATGCTGAAGGGCCAGAAGTCAGGAACAGAGAGCTGTTGGTTGCTGCCGAGGAGAAGCAGGACTCACTTCATACCTGGAGGCTCAGCTGAGGCTCAAGCAGTCAGCACATCTGGGCTTAACAATGACTCTGAAGTTGACCCTATCATGTTGGCCTAGTCCGAGATACTCAAGATCTGGTCCTACTGCAGGGAATGTCATCGGGAGTGGCATTACCCCTTATTCTAAAAAGATTTTCTCCTTTCATAGTGCTTACCTCATGCATGTATGTATGAATGTCTCCCCTCTCAGATTTTCTCCTGCTGGGCTAAGTAAGCTCTTTAAGTCTTCCCTCAGAAGAAGTGTTCTCTATTCCCTGATTGCCCTCCTTGCCTTTCTTTGCCTTCCTTATTTTGAGTTCATCTTTCTGGCCCAGGAGAGGCAAAACAGGTAGAAAGGATTTTTCATTGAAGTCCTACAAATGCCTTGTTCAATAGCATTAATACTTTATTATCTTGACTTGAAATATGTCCCCAGCTGCAATCTAAAGGGGCAGTCAATATTTTCACATCTCCACCACAATCTCAATGGAGTCAGCCCAGAAAATCTACCAGTATGGGCACTACGGCTGCTCACATACCCTTTGTCTTGATGCATAGACTTTATGCAGATCTGAGACTTTTCAGAAATTCAGTTTAATCCTGGATGCAGCTTGGCATGATTCAAAAGTTAACAGAGGATAGGTGAATTTGGATCTTTTTCCACCTTGAGATGAAAATAGAGTCGTGATGCCTGGCAAGGATTCTGATACAAATTCTAGAGTCCTCTGATAAGTCATCTTTGCCAATAACTCTGTGGGTAGTATTTCTTCCCCTCACAGAAGTACCTGGGCAGGCCACCAGATCCTTCAAAGGGCAAATTTTAACATCCAGGATCAAAGCATGGGTGCATCACCCTGGAAAAGCTGGTGAGGTGCCTTCCATGTCAGGACGCACCCATTCACTTGTGAGGTCTTTAGGGGCAAATGGTGGAGATACCATGTACAAACTGACTGAAAATGACTCACAGATTCAGCACCCACTAGTACTGAAAGGTGAGGAAAGATGTGAAAGAGCATCTAAAACTGATTTAGGTTCTGTTAAGCAAAGCCTACTTGGAAGTGTTGACTACCTAGTGGAAAATTGCTTACGCAAGTTGTTAGCAGCTGATACCACACTGAGGGTCCATAATCTGATGTCCAAAAGACTTTGTGGGACTAGAAGCATCATGCTACTGAACTTCTGAATAGGTAAAGAAGGTTCTTTCATAGACTGGAGAACCAGAGATGATGTAGTGAGACTGGTGAAGGATGGCAACTGGTCATTTCTGATCTCTGCAAGAGTAAGTCCCAGGAGCTGATTTCTGGGGCATACGCATACTTTGTTTTCTCACATCCATTCATTTTTAACCCATCATTTTCAGTCTTGAAAACTCTGAAGTAAAATTGCCTCATGAGACATCACTACAACAGTCCCTTAGATGCTGGATTTGAAAGGCAAATACGCACTTTGGGGAAAATCGTTGGTTCAGTGGACATCTGGTGCTGAAGATGCAAAAGTCCTGCTTCCCTTTTTGTCCATGAGGAGGAGGAGAGGAGGAGCATTAGAGCACTGGAGGAAGGAAGAAAGGTGAGCAGAAGACCAGGAAAGCTTCAGTAAAGTTCTGAAACTCCTATCTTACTGCAGGAAACTCACTGTTCATGGACACAATGAAAGCATCAAAAATGTTGGTATCTCACCTGTCTGCTTTGTTCTCCACGTTGTGGAATTACATGTGAAGTTGCAGCCATGGGTCCAGATAGCCAGTGTATGGCAAGAGAAGAAGGTGGTGAGTACTTCTGGGTACTGTCCCCTGCAGCAAGCAAATCCTTTCAGGTGTTAACTCTATACTGAATGGAGGACTGACCTGGATTTGTCCCACAGTCACTTTCTAAATATACAGTGTTGACAAGATTTTATTTTCAGTGTCTTATCTATGAGTAATTCATTTTCTGTGTCTTGGAAAAAGCATATTATTAATAGGCAACAATAGTGTGGGAGTGAATCATAGGGCACCAGACTAGAGCCAAGTTTGGTCTATCAGCAGTCTAGTCTCTGCTCTTAGTTTCTGCTCTACCCCAACATAGTCATGTAGGCAGGGGTATCACCAAAAGAGCGATGCTGACAGCTAGCTAAGGGACACTGAAAGGTGTCAGCTGTAGAAGTGGTGAGGGTAGACTTCAGCAGGAGCCAGACCTTGTGATACCCACTTGCTTTTCATTCTTGTTGCTGTCTGTAGCCTGGGTCCACTCCATGTCACTGCATTTTGCTGGGCTTAGCAGCAGTTGAGGTCAGGCCATGGGCTGGAGGACTAAGCTGTAAAGCCTGGTGGAGCTAGGCTGTTTGAGAAAGGGGTAAGTCCAGCCCTAACACATCAAGCAGACTTGGGCTCTCTCTTTTGCAGACTTTGGAAGTTAGTGGTTTCTTAGCATAATCTTGAAGACTCCAAATGCTAAGGGTGGTTAAATCTCATGTTGAGAACGAGCTTAGAAATACACCAAGCTAACAAGATAGACATGTTCTGGCAGTTTATTTTGTCAGGGACCAAAATTATAGCTGGTGTGAATCCATAAAACTCTGTATCCTCCGGATAGGGAGGAGTTTCAAAATTATACGAGGATATTTAGTTCTCCTAATGTGTTTTTAATCATTAGGCATTAAACTCTTGGCAAATGGAAGACTGTTTGCCTGACAAACTACCAGGTCTGTGACATCAGCAGGACCAAAGATATTGAATGAACTGGTCTATCAAAACACATTTATGGAGTTATGAATAACATGCTATATATTACTTGGCAGACTGAGAAGTAGAGTACAAAACAATGAGGGAGTGTCAGCTCTTGAGGAAAAGAAACCAATGAGCAGGAGTTAGTAGAGACCTCCATATGTGAGATAAGATAAATTCAGTCTCGGGAGAAAGAAGCGGAGCCAATTGGGAACCCAAGCAAGAGCTTAGGACTCAGTGGGGAGTAACTCCATTAGGAGCTATGCATAAGAAATTTTAGATCCAGAAAACTTTGGAAGGCCCCTAGCAAAGCAAGGGAGAGTCATCATGTTTCGGATTCAAGATGGGAGCCTGAATCATGATGTAGTTTTAAGCTTGAAGAGGAAGCAGCTGAACCAAGGAGGAATTTCAAATTTCCTGTTAACCGAATGGTTAACCAAATGCTAAGCTCCAGGAGTCCTGAGAAATTTTCAGAATCTCTGATTTCTCTGGTTTGGGGTTTGTTTGTTTTTTTAAGGTCCTGGAAGCATAACTTCGGTTCATTCTAAGGCTCCGAAACCAAAAGACTAAATGAAAAGCTCATTATATTCTTCAAGTAAGCATCATGACTACAGAGTGGGACAGAGCCGGGAATGTATGCCTCATGATATTTTTTGTTATTTAGAGCTGGCAGTCCTGACATTGAGACAAGAGATGCAGGTGAATGAAAATTATCAAAGCTTTACAAATGCATGCTAAAAAAAGACTGGGTGCACTTGAGTCATCAGGGAGCTAAACGTTTTTGGGTCAGAAAAAAGAAGAGCTTGAGCCATCTGGGAATTTCAGATTTGGGGTCAGAGCTGCATGAACCATGGTGCGTTGTTGGGAATTTCTAGCTCAGCAAACTGCCTGGAGCCCGGAGGGAGAATCAGGGCCAGCAGCAGGGAGGGCATGAGGAGAGCGTGAGTCATCTGGGACTTCAGACGGGAGAGGGCAGCTGCCAAGTGAGTGGGTGCCCTTGGGGAGGTTTGCATTTTGCAGGTCTCCCACAGCTGAAGTCAGCGGTGCTTGGTACAAGCAAGAGCACTTTCCTGTGCCTGAATGTTAATATTTCCCAGACACACAATGGGAACCGCACAGAAAAGCTCCCCACCTTGCCAGCTATTAGGGCCTCATCCTGGAAACATTTATACAGAAGGCACTACTTACTGAGGCCACTGGGATTAATAAAGCTACTCCCTTGTCCATAGGAGGTGAGGTCTTCAAGCAAACCACATTCATTCCTGGTGGACTCCACAGGCTTCATGGCTGTTTAAATCAGAGGTAAACGTTCCCCCTCTCTTCTGTACTCAGAGATGCTTGTGATCATCTGGAACAACTGCATCCACTAAAGATGGCATAAGAAGCCTCAGCTTTGAATATTTTTCCCTTGCTTTCTATTTTAATACTTGATTATCTTTGCCTAGCCATCAGCGTGATAACAGTATACCAGTTTATTCAGTAAATATCTTTTCATCTTCCCGAAGAGCACTCATTATTTATGACTAGCAAGAAAACCTTTGCCTCCAATGGCAGAAGGAGAATGTCTCTTTGTTTAATCACCATGTATAGTTAGCTGCATGGTGATTGGGATAAAATAATTCACTTTCTATTCCCAGAAGAGTCTTCCTAAGTGCCTTGGGAGGCGAGGGGGAGGCTGGCAGATGAGTGTAATCTCAAGAAGCACACTGTAGTGGAATCCAGCACTAGGAGCCAGATGGCAAGTTTGCACTGAATAGCACATTTTTTTTAATAGCTGTGAAAGTTCTCTGTCTGCACATGGCTTTGCTGAATGACAGCAGAGAGCACTTTTAATTTATCTGGTGTTACACTTAGGTTATTCCTTCAGACGGTTCCCCTTGTTTTTCACATAAGATCAGGGCCCAGTTTCAGTACCAAAGCCAATGTTTAAATATCTGTGAGAGTTCAGAAAGCAAAGAGGGCAAAGGTGTGGGAGGAGAAATACTAAAAGAAATGAATAGAGAAAAATGAATTTAGGAGAGCGCTAACAGCAAGCAGCACCCTGGCTTTGCTCTGTACAACCCTCTGAAAAGTGGCTCCGTTGCGTAGCTCTCGTGCAACGTCCATTGAGCGTGTTGGGATCTGCACACACATTTCCAAGGATGGGGATGAGAACCTGAGGTAGTTAATCATTTCCCATCTTGCTTTAAAATATAGTTGCAGTCATAAATGTTGTGTAAAGAATGCTGCCATAGCAGTATATACACATGGGCTTTATGTTAGCTTGGTTCTGAGAGCTTCGTTGTAGTATTAGCTTCCACGTGAGGTCTAAAATGTATTTTCCATCCATGGAACGATGATTGGACCCCAGATTTTGAGTTTTCTGACTCCATTCAGGCATACAAAGCCTCAAAAACCCAATGAATAAACATAGTCTGTGCAAGTCCAGTTCATCCACAAATGTCCCTTTGAGCGTGTAGAATCACCTGAGGCAATAAATGGAAGACAAGACAAACCCTGCCCCTGTCTTCAGGCACCCACCTAACTGGTAATGCTCCTCTGGGCAGAGGTGATGGCAGAATTTGCAAAGACCATGGAGAAAACACACGATTTGAGAAGCATGGGGCAGTCCTGTGGACTTTCACAATGTGCTATAAAGCAGTGAAAAAGGACTAGACTGAGACCTTCTAAGAATCAACAGATACATTAAATCTCCCCTGGAGTGGACATACATGCCACGCACCCCTGGAAATTTGGCCTACTGTGATAGTTGTGTATTGCTCTGAATGCTTCTGGTGCATATGGTGAGTTCCTCTGCCTGAGGTCAGACAGCCCACATAGCTCCTGTGCTTCTGGCCACAAAAGCCTGGGCCACTTCTTTCAGTGGGGCAGAGCCCTGGGTTCTGTCTTGCTCAGGTAACCTGGCTGCACATGGGAAATGAAGAAATGAGTCCGCCTTTGATAGATGATGTGCTTGGAGACCAGATAACAGAGGTGTGTCTCCAAATCACATCGGTTACCGCGTGCCAAGCACACTTGTCAGCATGAACCACTAAGTCTGGGAGAATTCAGAAACTTCTGAAACACAATTTTGGAGTTACAGCAGCTAAACTAAAATCTGTGTGTCACCTATTGTCTAACTCCACAGCTTTTCATTCTGTCATTGAATACTGGCAGCCCTGCTCTTACAGAAAAGGACACAAAAGACAAATGTCATTCTTCCATACTATCCACATATTTAAAACCTTCCCACTTTGTAAACGTAAGGGCCATTAAAAACCTGCAAGCAAAGCTTTGCTTCGTTGGTATGGTTTGCACTATACCTAGCAAAATGGGCCCCAAATCAAACCTGTGATAAGCACCCAAAAATAGGAAAGAGGATCTTCAGCCGTAGCATCGCTGCTAAGACAGCACTATAATGTCTGTCTCATCTTAGATAGGGCTGCCTGCATCTATTTAAACAGTGGAATTCATCCTTTGCAAAAGGCTGCCTTCAAAATAGGACTTGTTGTGTTTTATATGAGCCACGGTCGTTGCTTTGGCTTTCTGCATGGGGGTCAATCCTACGAAGTCATCGCCAGAACAGGCTGAAATGTTTTTGTATTGTTTTTGCAGAATAGTGCCTGGGGAGAATGGGAAGTAAAATATTTGCTTCTTCCACCATTTCAGGCTATTTTTCAATGACACACATCACTTCTGTTTTGTCTTTTCACTTTTTTTCAGTTTCTGTATTTTGTGCACATTTTTGCTTCTCATCTTTTGCACATTTCCCATGGGAATGTGCAGGAAAGAGTTAAAGAAAAGGCAGAATTTACTTTCTGTGATGTTTCCAGCAGTCCTTTTCCTTATCTGAGTCAACATTTTCTTTTCCAGGATGATATTTAATTCCTCTAAAATGGGAGTCATTTTCCTTAAGAAAAAAAACTTTAACAACAGCAACGGAAAAGATAACTGGATCAGCTCAGTGCAGCTACACGCAGTGATAGCCACACTGATGATGATGTAAAATCATCTTTTTCCTCTTCTAACTGTTTGAAGACTGCATATTCAAGTCATACTTCATTGACAATCAATAAACAAGATTTTACTGCTGTCAGCACTACGGAGCCGATGCAGTGCTGAGAGAGGGAGTTGATAGCTCTACTGACTCAGCCACTCTTCAGGCAACACTCAATTAATTTCTGAGCCCAGAATCATTCTGACTATTACACTGAGAGATGAAATAAGGAACCCCACTAACCTGCTTTTGCAGATTTTCATCACATTTTCAGGTTCCTTGTCAGCCATTCCCACTTCTGATGTACAAATAATCACAAGCTGAGCTCAATAATTTCTCTTGTCTGACACACAACCTTCCTGAAAGATGTCCAGCCTTGATCTGATGACATCAAGCTTTGGAGCATTCACCATTTCCCAGAGTAAAACATTCCAATGACTAATCACCCACACTTTTGATAATTTGTTTCACTAACTCAGGATGATTTTAAAGCACATTTTTTTTTCTGATTGCCCAGCCTAGCACAAAACCAAGCCAAATCGTACGAAGTAGCCCAGCTCTATCTGAAGGTGCATTTCTGAGGATCCTGACTTGAAAGGATCTTCTCTTGCACATCTGAAATTTTGCATTTGAGGCAGAATTTATCATTTATAAATTGTCAGCTGCTCAGCTAGCTGATTACACCTACAGCTCAAGTCTAATTGCTTCTATTCTTGCTGAGAGGCACAAAAAATTGCATCAAGGTAAGTACTCTAGGAAATGTTTAAATGATCCTAATGCGTATGGTCAGAACTGCCCCACTTGCAGACAGAGACAATCTAGCTGTCATTGACTAATGAACTGTAACCTGGAATTCTGGTTGATCCTGTCACCCTTGGCCAAAATAATCCAAGGAGGGACGTGACGCATGTTGAAATCTTGTTTTGAGAACTGGACATTCGGATATCTTCCAGGACTGCTCTCAAGGTTGTATTGTACTTGCAATAAAATTGTTTGGGAGAATTTAGAAAAACTTAATGATGGCGGACTACTGCCTGGTTTCTGCTGTGAACAAAAAAAGCATCCTCACTGCAGAGGCATTTCATACCCCTTGCAAAGAATCCACTTAGACCTGGGCTTCACTGCTACAGTGTGAGATACCCTGTTGTTTTACAGCTTGCAGCCCTTCTACAGGGCTACTTTTTTGCTTGAAGTTAAGCATATGCTCTTGTTTCGTTTCCTTTGCCATTGCCTTTGCGATCAAATGTGGCAGATTTTAGTGTTTGCTTGCCTGAAAGGATTGTTTGGTTTTTTTTTAAAGAAGCGTTTTCCATTTATTTTAGTATTTCTTCCCCCAGGGAAGCAACATTTGTAACCATCCAGGAAATAATATTTTAACAAGCATTAAGTTGCCATCCGTGAGAGCACAGAGAGAAGCTGATGCGGGAGGGAGAAAAAGCGGCTGTGATGCACCGTCCTCAAGTGCAGTTTGTAACAACACCTATCCCGTCCCATTGGTCCTCCCTTGAAAGATTAATCTCATGTTTCTCTAAACAAAAACCCAGGGAACGATGAGTTCAAATCAAACAAACAGTCATTAAAAGCACTAGAAGTCACTGAAAAAGAGTGAAAACTGAGTTTAAGTCTAAATTCCCACCTGTCAGTTCTGGCACATCACACAGGGAAGCAGCGATGTGCTGCATTTCCATCAGACATCACTTCTTGCCAGCTTGCCTTATGCGCGAGGGAGCTTGTGACTTAAGAGCTATGTCGTGAAGCAGCGAGATGAGCTTTCAGTTTGGTAGGAAACAGCCCCAGAGCCAATTCTGGGGCATTTTTCTGCCTCCTGGGGCTGTAGGTTTGTTCTGCCACCTGGACTACCCGCCATGTCAGGAAAGTTCAATAGGAGGAGACATCACCTCTGAGTGCGGCTGGCATATGACATTTACCTGTTTTCCGTGACAGAGTGAAAACACTTTAGCTAGTTACAATGCTAAAACGGCTTTAGATGTGAGGGAAATAATTTTACAGGGGAAAAAAAAGGAGTTTGATGAGCTTGGGGAGGGTTACCCAAGCGTGCTCCACGCGCTGGCGTTTGCAGCCAGCGGCCCAGATAACACCTTGGAGAGAAATCTGGCTAGGAGCAGTTTCAGTCAGTAACTTACCATCGCTGGCAGGGCAGCTAAATCAGAAGTCACACCTCCCCAAGCAGGACTGTCTTTCAGACTGGAGCAACACCGGGTGCAGTGCTACCTGGGGCTGTCGCAGGCACGTGCATCGCCCACATGCCAAGGGAATCCAGCCAGCAGCCGTTTTTCTAGGTGCTTGACAGCTGCCGGCTCAAAAAAGTACCGATTATCACCATATAATGGGGAAATCTGGGGTGTCTAACAACTGTTGCACCACTGATTGTGTCTTGCCAGATGTTTCAAAGTAGAAGACCCAGACCCAGGCCCAAAGGACTGACTTCAGACAATGCTGTCACCAACCCCAAATAACGATTGCCCTGCCAGCTGATGCTAATGAAAATAAAAGTAACCTGTTTGCGACCTCCAAAGTGCACAGGAGTTTTGCCAGCACCAACAAGGCAACACCACCTTATATTCCCATTCTGAGCCTGATGAGTCTGACACCAGAGCAGAGAGTCACTTGGGGCAAGACAAAGCGTAAATGGTAGGAAGAAAACTGTATTTAGCGATTGCACCAAAGTGGTGAATTCAACAACTCACCAAAAAGTCAAACTAAAGTTAATGCCTGCGCGTGCTTCTCGGCATCTTTTGAAAGTAGGAGCGAGTGAGCAGGTCTGTCTTTGAGGAAAACACCCCCATTAGTGGGATATGCTCTCTGCAGAGAGCTCCTGAGCGTGGACTATGTGGCTCATTTCAAAAAATCTGCTTGCAGCAGAGAGCTTTTCCACTTACAGCTGAGCACTCAGACTGGCTGTGCATCTGCAGGTAAACACGAAGAAAGTCTCTCATCCAGATCTGCAAAGCGCACGCTGGTGTTACTGATGTCGCACTATTTCCTCCTGCTTAAAGCAAAACATACTTTATCTCAGCTGCTTCTCTGAGATGTTGATAGGCATCTATGGAAAAGTGGAATTTTTCTCTCCCTATTATTTGCGGGTTTTTAACTTACAAATGAGATATGCCACACCATATTCCTAAGGTTTGCATTTGATACCTGCTGAGTGAACACAATGCAATGATGCTATTTCAGCAATATAAAACTACCCTTGTAGTTTTTCATATATCCATAGAAAAATTGATCCTATTTCATATTTGACATATATTCATATAAATAAAAAAAAAACATTTTAAATGTTCCATTTTAGTTTTTGAGTGTTCCATAATTTTTGTGTTCCTTAAGCTATATGCTGGTAGCAAGCCTTGCGAAAAGCCTTCTTAGTTTTTTACAATTTGTTTTGTGGCCAGCACAAGAAGTCTGCCCACAAGGCTTTCCACTGCCTAAAGAGTTCACACTGGTGACCCTTTCAGGAGAAACAACCAGCAGTTCCTAATTTAGGGACAGAAGCGATAGATGTTGTGCGTGATGAGCCCTGTTCAAGTCACAATTTAGAGCAGGCATGCTCGTGTTATACTGGAATTCACATTAATGTACAAAATGAAGGGGGGGAGCAGTCATTTTTGTGAACTCTTTTTCTTCCAAATCTCTGGAGCTGAAAATCCAAGTAATCCATGACTGTTCACTTTAAAAATACTGCTTGAGGAGGAGGAGGAAGAGAACTAGATCCGAGCAAAGAATTCATTGCAAATAATTTATCTAGAGGGCCTGGCTTACTCTGTTTGTGAGCTGTTGGCAAACAAGTTCTGAGATTTTTGAGAGCCGTTATTCAAAATTATTTTCTGTATGATTTTAAGAAATTTTGGTCTGTACAAACATGGTTCACAAATGGTTGCTTATTTGTGATTCTACTGCAGATCCAAAATTAGATGTCATTAGTTCTGGCTAGAGATTTACAGCTCATTTCACTGAGCCCGGGTTAGGAAAAAATAAATGTTATTGCCTTATTTTTATGTGATTGTCAGCATACATTAATTAAAAATTGTCTTTCCATCAATACAGTCTTAAAAAATAACTATTTCAGTATAGACTTCTACTAATTAACTATTTGTTAAGCTATTAACATGGAATAAATGCAGAAGCCACAAGAAAAAGTGCACACAAGTAACCCCCTCCCCTTTTATTTACTCAAGATAATTTTTAGGTACTCAGGCAGCTCTGGTGATAAAAATGAGGGCACGTTGTTTCTGTACGATGTCATTCATGGATGTCTGGCACTGAAAAACTGACATCTTATCATTGCTGCAAGAGCACTGAGCCTGTGGGATCACTCAGTGGGCTGAACGATCTGACACCAACGGTGGGACATGCAATAGCCAGGTTAGTAAAGTCACTCTGCATGCCCTAGTAGGGAAGGAAACCATCTGGTCTTATAAATCAGATGTTTTAAAATCATACAATCTAGTAATTTCAGCATCTACATAATTAATATATTAGCGAAGCTGGAATTGCTACATTTATCCTTTGGGAAAATCTTACACCAAAGGGATCACGAGTTTGGCCACATGAGGACAGATCCTCCAAATTTGGAAATGGGCACTTCCTCCTCTGCAGTTAGGGAACTCCATTTTGAGATCTCCATTTTTACTTATTTGGATAAAAGGAATAATATTAATTCAACAAAGACCTTTGGATTCATAATTTCATTTTTTCTGCCTAATTGGTGAGTATTTTTCTTCATTTTTTTCTATGAGAATCGAAGGTCTCCAGTTTTTCACCTCTAGCTGAAAAATGTGGATTCCTAACTCCTTCACTGTTTGGTCATGATTTGGGCTCCAGGCCTATCAGTCCCTCCACTGTAATCACATGGCATATAAATGTATTCAAAGAATGAGAGCTAGATTCTCAGACACTGGAAAAATGATAACTCCATTTGACCTCTGACTTTTGACACCTATTAAGCAAAACGCTGTCCTTAGTTACCCAGCTGCCTCTCTAAAATGGAGTGCTTGAAGGCCATGAAATAACTCCAGATACATGAGTAGAAAGCAAAACTCCTTCACAGTAGCAGCCTGCTGTCTCGCAGCCATGGATTTCCACTTCACACAACCATATATGTGTGGAGACCTGTTAAAAAGCCCTCCAGACTTGCTCTTGATACAAATGACTTCAGTTTCCCTGGGAAAAGACAGCGTCCTAGATGGACAAAGCTCCCTGATTGAGCCCTTGGTGATTAATCACCGTAAGAGCTAAGAGCGAGTGGGAGGAAGGGGCCGAATGCTCTGACACAGCCCTACCGGGCTACTGAGCCGATGAACTGGGGGGAACTGGCCGGGGAGCGAGGGGGTTTCTGCCCACACCCTCATCCTGGAGATTTATGGAAAGGAGGTTTGACGTACAAAAAGAAAATGCCGAAAGACAAAAAGGAAAGATTACCCAATGCAGTCTGATTAATGGGTTTGCACTGCAGCACACGCCATGCATGCTCTTGGAAGGGGATCAGCCTTGCAGAGGGGAAGAGGCTGACGTTTGGTGTTTGCCAGCTTTGTGTTAGCAACTGAACCGGCACCTCGCAGCACAGAAGCCCTGCGGCAGGGCTGCCTGCTCACGCGAGGGGGGACATCTGGGAACAAAAGGGTCTGCACCAGCGTCTGCACGCTTGGCCTCTGTGAACGGCCTTAATTACATGGGCTTCGGTTGTTTGTATGCCTCGGTACACAGACACCACTGGAAAGACAAAAAAGCAAACGTTACTGAAAGCAAAAAGAGAGGGCCTGGGAAGCCCGGGATCTGGGTGGATCCCTGGACCAAAACTGCCTTTGGGATGTAGGGCTTATCAAAATTGGCTGAAGTCTCACCACAAAGGTTTGCGAGGACTCATGCCTGCCGTGCGGACATTGCTGCCTTCTCCTGGTGAGCTGGGCAAAGCACGAGCTGGAGAAAGCATAAGAGCCCAGCACAGCTGAGAGTCTTGTTTTGAAAGGCCTGCCTTTCTTGGACTCCCTTGCCCTTAACATTATCCCATTTTTATGTTTTGTGTAAAAAAAGGACTACCTCCAAACTTGTAATGCTAAAATCAGTTGCAGGGACCTCACGGGTTTTATTGTTGCTATATGGAGAATACCCCCACCAAGTTTCCTCCTCCCCCTGAAAACAACTAAAAAGAGGGAAGCAAGTAATACCTACTGAGGCATCAAGGCAAGCAAAACGAAGAGGGCTTTGGAAGAAGGAGGGTGTGGACATCAGTTGGTTGCTAAAGTGCTGTCTTGCTGCCAGGGCAAACAGACAGAAGGGGGAAGTGGATGAGGGAAGTTTCTCTGCTGGAGCTCCCTGCTTGCCACGAGTGCTCCCAGAGATAAGGAGTGGATCAAGGGAGATAGCACGCTTGGCTCGGCTCTGCTGGGCTCTGCGGGGCTCTGCTCTGCTCTGCAGAGCCCGGCCAAGCCGAGCGTGTGCACAGCTCCCTGCGTGGAGTAACCCCACTGGCAGCCAGACACCCCAGAGACCAGAGAATTTAGGGGAAAAAAAAAAGTTATAGCAATTTTTCCCACATGTACTCTGGAGTTGACATTTTTCATAAACAGCCTTGCCTCACTCGGACCATCTGGGTTCCTCTGGAGAGCCCTGCTGAAGGCCAGGGCCTCTTGGCTGGCCTGGCAGGAGCACGGGACGGTCCCCCGGGGCAGCGCTGCCACCTCGCACCTCTGGCTCATCGCATCATGCCCACGGCAAGGCCACCGTACCTGCCCTCACACCGCAGCCCACAGGCTTGCCCAGCCACCCTTGAGGAGACCCTCACCCTCTCCTGTCTCCAGTGGTATTCTTCTGCCAAGACTGTTTTTTGCTTTGCGAGAGATCAAAGGCAGCGAGAATAAACATCTCCATCTTCCCTCTGAACATATCCAGCCTAATATGCATGGTATTTTTATTGTGGAAGGGAGCGATTTGTAAGAAGAAATGAAAATCTCCAGCGTGTCAGCTCATAGGAGCTAATGATGTTTACACAGACATACCACACTGATGGAATAGTCCCAACATCCCTTTCTCGGGGGGGGGGGGGAAAAAAATGGGTGGGGCCATGGCTGGGAAAGCTGACCC
>VYZW01038193.1:170227-226251 GCA_013401315.1 Balaeniceps rex
CCCCCACCCACCCTTTTGAAGGCCAAATTCAAGCATATTGGGGTGGGGGGACATGGCTGGTGCACCCTGGGGACTCGGAGCCCTTGGTGCCACTGGCCCCTTTGCTTTCTCATCCCTTCACCCCTCCATGCACCCTGTGGGCACATCAGACCATCTCCGCTGGAGGCACAGCCCACTGGGCTGCCAGCTTCCCCAGGGCGAGGAGCACTGGAAGGGGTCCCTAGAAGACCGTACACGGTTATAAAAGGCAAAGGAAACAGAAGGTGAAAGGGCTCAGAGCCGAAAACAAAGTCCTTTACGAGTTAAATTTTCACGTTGTCCAGAGTCTTTCGGCCTTGCTAGTTCCAAGCTGTTGCAGCGTCGTCTAACCCCTGCTACCCGTGTCTCTGCTGCTGCTCAAGTGTGTTAGAAGCTGAAGTGGCCAAGTCCAGTGGCAGCCACTCTCCACCTGCCCTGACTCTGTGTTTTCCTCCATCTTTGTACTGGGGAAGAACTATTAAAATGCATTTCCATGAGTCACAAATTCCACTGTTGAGTATTTCTTTTAAAATGCCTGTGATGTACACAGTTTCCTTGAGTTTTGCCACAGATGTCACAGAAAAGCCTAGAGCAAAGCCACTTTTTTTCTCTTTCTTTCTTTTTTTTTTCCCAGTCTCGTTGTTTCCTGAAGTACAGGCTTGCTTTTAGCAACAGACCAGGTTGCTCTGGACTGACCTATTTCCTACAGAGCTGATTCAAAGCCCCTGGCTGGGTCAGGGCACCAGTGGAAATTTCAGACTGTGCACAAAACAGAAAGGCTGCGGGGAAGCCAAAGTGACAATTGGTTTATTTTTAAAATAACACTATGGGTAAAACTGCATGTAGTAGTTCCTCTACTGTAGAACTGATGAACCCTTATGCAACTAAGGTAGCATTGCTGCTCCAAGCAGCTCTGTTTGGAAGCCTCCATCACTGTTCACAGGCCCACCTTTTGAATGGCGCTGCTGGCAGACAAATTGATCCCAGAGCAGTTGGGGATCAGAGGGAACATGTTTATACATAAACCTGTGATGATTTCATCCAGAAAGTCCCTTTTATCTGAGCCTGGTCATAGGATGCATTGTAAGAGCATTGGCTGTGTGGGTGGGAGATAGCTGCTTTTCCACAGTGAGAGCTGAGATGGTTGCCAGTCTCCTGAGCTTTGGAGCCGGGCCTTATTTAATTTTTTTTCTTTCTTGGCTTCTATAGAAAACACAGATTTTAAACCCACTCTCTGTCTTGAGTTACTATTGTCTCAGTGCATCCCTAGAGACAGCACAAGTGAAATGCAATGGAACAAATGGCTGCGGAGGCTGTTGCCGTGGTGTATCCAGTCAGTCCTCTTGCGTGGCCACATGCACATGGCTCTGAAAATAGCTACTGAGGGAAATAGGTATGCCCAATTCACCCAGTTTTCAGGATAAGGTTGAATGATTTAATTTTGTCCCAAATCAAGAAGCTGTCTTCAGAATTCAAGTATGTGTTACATGTTTAAAACAGCATTGCTGAAGGCTGGTACCACGTAGGGTCACTCAGTTCTGAAACACTGCAGAGCCATGGGGTGCTGCATTTCAACCACATCGGGGATGCCAGCGTGGGAGCTTCACCCAGTAGGCTGTCCGCTGCTTTCCCTAATTTACCTGAGCCAGTGTCCCCATGTGCATTTTCTATGGAAAAGCCTCTAGAGCACGGCTCAGGAAAAAAAAGCAAGCTTAACTGGCACTGCAAAAAGAGTGGTGCTGTTATTTTTCTGCTGAGGAAATGTAAGCAAATGTGTGCCAAATGCCCAATTCTGCCATTGTAACCGTTATGGTCCTGAACGCCCTCGCAGAACTGATATGGTTCCTGGTGTCCAGACCTCTGTCTGTGATTTAGTGTCCCATAGCTGGGCTTTGCACCTCTCTATGGTTCCCCTTCCAGTTTTTCAGATTTCTAAACAAATACACTGCAGAGTAAAAAAATGTCAAGTAGCCCTATTTTGAAGGCAGCCCCTTGGTAAAACCCACTTAATGGCAGATAAATTGAAGTGCTCTGATTTAAATCAGTTCCTAAGGCTTCTGATTCTCCCATCCTTAGGCACACTGCAGGGCATCTACTCATGTGTGGTGTCCCGGTGTTGTTCACCTCACCGGTGAATAGTCTTGACTTTCTGCTCCACCTGGAAGCAGGTAAAATCACTACACCTTTTCTCATGTAAGACGACATAATCCTGAACAAGGTATAAGGAAACAGACAGACAAAAAGCTCCTTATTAGAGAAAAATACCCATGTATCTAGTTTCTCTTGCGTTTAAGACCTTTAAGACCTTGTTTTCAGTGCGTAACCCAATGCTGGATGCTTGCATGGATTATTGTAAAGGCTGCATGCACAGGCTGAGGAGTACCTTGTTTCTGGCCACCCTCTTCCCCAGTTTTTCCCCATTTTTACCTTTGTCTTCTATTCCTTTTGCTGCAAGTTCAGAAGCTCAGTTGTAAGTTATGTTGTTGACATTACATGTTTGCCAAGTTTGGTATTTCAGCATTCATGCAGCTCCAGTTTCATTCAGTTTCCCCTGTGTGCTTTATCCCTTTTATCTTTGGCCTTATTAATGTGATTGCCCTGTGACAACAGTTGCTGGAAGACATACAGGAGGGCTGGAGCAACCCGTGTTTCCCGGTGGCTGCTGAATGCTGCCTTCGCAGTGATGCCGTGCCCCAGCAGGAGAGAGCAGGGGAGCCCATGCTGCCGTCCTGCCCTCCCCCTGCAGTTCTCCAGCTCCGCTCTGCTCCTGGCAGGAAGATGGGTGTCTTCCCTGGAGGACTCAGCTAGCCCTGCTAAGAACACCCCAAAGCAGCCCAGCAAAGCAGACTTTTGCAGTTCATTAAATACCAAACGGGCAGGTTTGTCTTCTATTTATTTCTCCTTTTATCCTGCTAGCAGGGGATCATCAATATGCGGACAGTATCTAACACTCCCAGATAAACTGCATCTGTACAGACTCATTCAGACACAGGCTATAAATACCCGCCGCCTGTGCACAGACTGCCGCCACGCTCCCTGGGTGCCTCTTCCAGGGCAGACTTTCCAAAAGGCTTTTGGAAAGATCCCCCCCAATCCTTGTGCTGTGCCCAGACCGCGCTGGGACGAGACCTGAGAGCTGCGATTAGCAGCATGTGAATACTGCTATGGCAGAGGCACCATCCACTTACCTTCTCCGTTTTATACCTATACGGTTTCAGTGCCATGATTTAAGTAGGTTCCCCGTCAGCCGGGACATAAATTACAGCCAGCACTCTGGCGCGGGACTCTGGGAGCCATTCAGGGCATTTCCCTTTCCAGAGATTTGTTTCCTCCAGAGCAACTTGCTAAAGTAATGCCTTCCTCCTTCCCACTGCCCTCGACTTCATGTTAAAGACACTGTTAACCTGGTGCTGCCCTTCTCTTAATCCTGCCATAGAAAAACAGAGCACGATGTGAAGAAAGGGTTAAATAATTAATTTAGAGGTATCTAATTTTCAGAATCTTGCCTAATGCGGCTTTCCAGTTTAGCATTCGTTTTCCCCACCCTTTGTATATACCAGTTTTAGTCCTTTATCTCTCCCACTTCTAAATATTTTACTGGGGTTTTGTTTTATACAGCTGAGAGGAATGCTGTTCTGATAAAACAGGGCTATAATCTCCTCAGGCTGCATTTCCTTAGTTCCCACTCTTCATCTGTAGCTTTTAAACAAAAAATCTTTACTAGATGAAAATAAAGACGGTGAATTTCAGTGGTACATTTAATAATTCATAAATCAAATGAAGTTCAAACAGGTTCAAAGTTTAAAAGTTTAAAAGTTTTGCTGAAGCTTTAAAGTTTAAACTGTCAGAGACTTTGACAAAAAACTTTTCCTGTCTGGAATATTTAAGATTGTTAAACTATATTACATGCATGGTTATTGCTACATCTTTTCAACCAAAAAGTTGTCTTCCAAAAGATTATTGATTTTATGTTTTCTTTAAACAACTATTACATATGCAGTATAAAGAAGCATATTATTAGGGTAAAGAAGATTGCAGCTACATAACCTGCATATTATACAAAGTTTTTTCAGGCCAACTTACTTTGGCCAGCAAGAAATCACTTGATTTATTAATGCTTCTACATGCTAGAGGGGTAGAAAAGGTCTCCTTTTAATGGCTTGGCCATTATAAAAGAAGAATTCAGACGAGTGTACATGACTACAAAGTCTGAAAAGCATTAAGTTTTATGCATGATATCCTTCCAAACTTTGGAAAACACCAAGGACCTGATTCTGTTCTTGCTTATACCAGTATCAATATCAAAGTCAGAAATAATGCCACCAAAATCAGTGAATTTCTATGTGATCTTGTTTATGCCCACTTAATTTCATTAATGTGTTCAAGGATCTCTTTATTAATATTTTTATCATTCCCAAAGCATTTAAAGTATTTTGAGAAATACATTCGTTTCATTCATTGCATTTCTGAATGTAATTATAGCTCTAAATGAGATTCTGTGAAATAAATATGTTATAAATAGCACATTAGGCAAATGCTCGTACCTAAAGAGGGACAAATTTCCCTTGGGGAAAAACTGGCATGGCATCAGGGGAACCTCACCAGCATCCAGTGGCTGTGGCCCAGGCGCAGCTCGGACATAAACACCACCAGTAAGCCTAGAATTAGACATCTTTCCTTCAGTAAAAATAATGTGCGCTGTATCTATCACTATTAGCCTCTAAAATTAATTTCGTTTTCATGAATGAGCTCATGAAGCAAGCTGTTTGTTATGGTAAAAGCAGAAGCGTTAATGGCTTTAAGTGGCTGATAATAGTCTGATAGATGGGGTAAATGGAAATATGCATTATATGTGCCTTAGTTTCTCAGGAAAATTGGGATTGGAGAGAACGAAGCAAGGGAGAAAGGCAATCTATGGTTCCTGATGTAGCATAAGGTGGCAGTAAGAAATGCATGTCTCAGACCGCTTCTGAAACAGAGTTATTTTTGACTCTCAAACGCAGACCAGTTGCAATGCTGAGAGTTCAGCAGAGAGCAGAGTCATGTTCTTCCATCAGTCAGGAATCCCTTACTCCTTCTAATAAGTGCAGATTTTTTCCAGTGAGCAGCAGGGAATGTTATGCACATGTCACAAGACATTTCTCCAGCTTCTTGGACTGCCTCACCCTCGCTGAAGTTAACAGTGAATAAAGGACAGTTTCCCAGCATCCTACTTCAGTGGATTTTTTTTCCCCCTAGGGCCCATTGGAATAGCGTGTGAATTGTAGTGTGAATAATCTGCAATATATGCTTACAATGTGTCATTTTTCCTGCCAGGGGATCATTTGCAAAAAGTCAATAAAGGAGAGATACAAAACTGGCCAAATAAAGTTATTTAAAAACATGTATTTGTGGGATAGTGTTCACTCAATGCAATTAATAAACCTTAGGATACATCCAGCAAAGGACTAGACGCCTGCAAGTTAAGTACGTGTAATGGATAGTAGTGGCAGAACCCAGAATGGAGCATTAAGGGTAAAGGCTGAACCTATCATGAGGGAAGAGGGCTAGGTACTTCCAAAGGGCAGTCCAAAAATATCTCCATGCTGAGCTGGAAACTGCCTGTGAGCAGAAAGCACTCACACAACGTGGATCTAGACCCTAATTTACCACCTCCCCCACTCCCAGGGATTTTAGGTATCTGAATTAAGGTTGGTAATATGGTGCCGCTACCCCCACAGGGACCTGTTGAAACTGGGTGCCTGCAGATTTTCAGCTATGGGCCTCTAGGATTAGGCAGCTGAATCTGTGTTTTCCATCTCACAATTATGGGCTTAAAACCTTGAGGTCCCTCTATGTTCACTTTGGAGCTGTGACTTAAGTGTAATAACATGACTTGGCAGTGTCTTGCCCGTAATAGAGTTTTATCTCATTTCCATGATAGTTTAGCATCATCAGGTTAGAACTGACTTACTTTGCTATCCTAAATGCCAATGAATTGCTGAATGACTCTTTTATAACTTGCCGCCTGGGAAGAGGCAGTGGTCATCTTATGACAAGAGTATAAATAAATCACAATTCATTATTTCTGTCAGCTAAAGCAGTCAACGTGAATAGGTTGTATGGAGCTTTTTATTTCACTACTGGTGTGGCCACTGCTCCAGTTGCTCCTTGCCTGTTGTGCTAAATGAAAAGCCTCCACAAGCCCTGTAGCGAAGGGTAATCCAGCAGCCATACAAAACAAACAATGCTACAAGAGATCTTCTGCCTAATTTCCAGGCCACAAATCTTCGGGGACCGCTCTGCATTCTTCTGGTGGCTTCCCTCTTCAGTACCCTCCCTGCTCCGCTCAACTGGGCAGAAAAAGGGCTCATTCCTACACAAAAAAATGGGCAGGGCTGCACCAGAAGGGGCATTTTCACCAAGGAGCTCTACAGACATCTTTCCTTGGTGGAAGAGGGAACCCTTAAATTGCTTTCCCAGCTTATAGCTCATTTGATTCCTGGGTTTGGAAATTGTAGGCAACTTGTGCTCAGGGCTGAACCAGGAAAAGGGCCAGATGGTCCTGTGACAGGTCCAGCGCCAGAAAGCATGAAAATAGCTCTAATCACAGAGAAGTTCTCGTGACATCATCTGCAATGTGTAGGCCTCTTTCTTGTGTACTTGTTACCAGCCCAGACAGGGCTCTCAGACAGGTCAGGATACAGATCCAGTATGGTCTGGGTTAACAGTTTAGGGATGAATAAAAGGCTAACCACCAGAACTGTTGCACAAATGACGTTCTTTCAGCATGTTGGATGAGAAGACTAATCTGGTTGAGCTTGGGAGAACAAATAAGAAAAATAGCTTCTCATGTGCTAGCCAGCGCCCTGGTACAAGGCTGCAGAAAAGAGAAAGCAAACACCTGTCTGCTAGCCCTCAGAAGCGCTTAGTTTCCTCTGGGAGGTATTCTTCAAGAAGCCTGAAAGCTCCTTAATCACATACTCCCTGCTTTTAACACTGGTAGCATCTGTCTAATGGAGCACAATGCTGCAGGGCACGCAGGAGGACACGACCTAGCCATCCTTCTGGGCTACCGTTCCCCGCCTATCCACAAGGCGATCTCCAAACCTGACAGCTTCCAGCAGATGCCTTGCCTACATGCGGGAATTGTTTCGCAATGCTCCTCAGTTGCTGCTGTAGCAGGAGTGCAGGAGCAGCAGGAGACCGAAGTGGCCCTTGAGCGGGTGTTTTTGAGGAATTCTCCTCAATGCTGCTCTACTCGCAGTCGCTGCCACTGGAGAGAGTCTGGGAATGTTCCCCGTGCCCAGGCAAGGAGCAGGAGGAGCTCAGCTTCATGCTTGCTGCCAGAAAACTTCACAACGTCCAGCTTTTAGCTGACTCCTGGCTTTTAAAAGAGTTTAGGGATGGGACTGTTCAAAACTAATGAGGTTACTTTGGATGTCCCATGAATGGGTCCCATTACTCTAATGCGCTAGCAGACGTTGGCAAGCTCGCATTAACTAACTGGTTTAGGTGATGTGGGCTTTGGAGAATTATTGTCTTTTTTGCACCACTTGTTGAGATAGAGCTGTGCCCTCTGACTAATTTTAATGAAGCAAATGTCTGAGGTCCACGTCTGTTTTACAAATGCTTAGCCTATTTTAATATATCATTGTATGGTAGTTGGAGCCTCTGGGTTTTGAAGACAAAAAGATAGGTTTCCTGGGAAGAATTTAGATTTTACTGGCTTTCTCAAAAGAAATAAATTCTGCATTTTGTAACAATCATCACCGCTATGCTTAGGTGACAAAACCAGACAAAAACAAAACCCAAAAATATTCAGAAAAATCCATCAAATCTGAGACAAAGAACAACGCAGTGACAGAAATTTTTCTGGACCTGGCCTTCGATCACAATAAATCACAGAGTGCCATATTATACCAGCTTACACCGTTGTATTTTAGCAAGGAAATTGTACTGTAAAAGCATTAGATGAGGGGTTTTTTTATACTGTATGACTTCTGCAGTGAAACCCTACACTTACCCAAAGACCCGTATGTCATAAGACGTAGGATAAAGCTGAATTGAGGAGAAAACTGCAGAAAAGGGAGTCATTCTTCTCATACGGTGAATTTCTGTGCATGCTTTACTGGCTTGAGCCATCAGAGTGACAAAGGAGAAGGTGCCGATTAGCACAGTAGTGCCTGAGCTGTCCCACCAGCAGTCCCCCAGCCTGTCACCAAAGGTACTGGGAGGTGGTACGCAGGGAAGAGTAGATCTTGTATGAAACTCTCCTTTCCCAGCACAACTTACCAGCTTTCAGAAGTCAGCTGGTGGATACATGCTCCCTGAATTTCTTTAACTCCTCCCCAGACCTGTGTAGACTTCATCCCTCCATTACGTGCTGGGGGGAACAAGTGCAACCATTTCATTCTGCATTTCTGCAGGAGAAAAGGATCTCCTTTT
Organism: Balaeniceps rex; assembly: GCA_013401315.1. Lineage (NCBI taxonomy): Eukaryota > Metazoa > Chordata > Aves > Pelecaniformes > Balaenicipitidae > Balaeniceps > Balaeniceps rex. The sequence goes on from VYZW01038193.1 coordinate 178,673, forward strand.
GTTTGTTTGAGGTTGGACTTTACACCAGGTTTGTTTGACAAGGGGTTTGCACTGCTGGCTGCCCAGGAGTTTCGCCGCCTGCTGTGGAAGGGTCGCAGGTCCCACCAGAGTCAAGGCGGGAGGCACCAGGGCTGAGGCATCCTGCCCTTCTGCCTGGCCCCAGCCTCACAAGTTCAGGAGGTGCTCATCCAGCTCTATGCTCACTATTCACTTGATTTGATTTCCAACCTAGTGGGAGACGACAGGATAGCCAAGGCCTGTCTTAGGTCAGTTTAGGCTGCTGTGGAAATATATCTTTCATTCTAGAAATGTGATAGTCGTTCCCTGTTCACTTTTTTCACACCGGTCATTTTTCTGTAGACTAATATCTTCTCTCTCTCACTTGCCTGTGTTCCCACTGGATGCAAATAGATTTCCAAGTAAAATTCTTCTGAAGGGTCATTGCTGGTTTAACCTCAGTGCAGTGCTGCCAATTTTAATGACCTTTGGTCCCACACGCTGAAAATAGCCTCCTGAAATCAACGGGATTCCCTGCAGAGTCATAGTCTCTCCAGTGTTAATCAAGATCTTGCTTGCAAGTGCCACAAGCAACCCCAGACATCCAGCTGCGTGACCTCACTGAAGCCAGTGATGCAAAACCAGGGGCAAGCCCTGGAGCTTGCTGCAGCCTTTTCTGCCACCATTGGTGCTGTGCTGCGAGGCTGCATCGCTACTGCTCCAGGGCAAATTTGAAGACCATGGGGTGGCACACGTGTGCGTAAGAAGTCTGTGGCTAGCAGGCTGTCCATTTCCAGATGGTTCTCAGTCTCATTTTGAGCCTGCAACAACTTTCCTATCCTCCCTTCTGTCTTTTAAATTATGAAAAGAGAAAATCTGCTCTGGAGATTTTCAAACCCTTTTTCAAAATCACAGGATGATCTCCCATATCTCCCAGTCTTTCTTTGCCCTAACTTTGTGCCCCAGTGCTCAGGGCAGCTGGATGGAGAAGGACTTCATGAACTCCAGGTATCAGAGACCCCCCCTGAAGCCTGTGCGTCCCTGTAGTCTATCCCCTGGCTTTTTTTGGGAGAGTTTTGCCAGATCTTCTGGGCCAGGGCCTGTGGTTTTGGAAGAGGAAACATTATTTGTCTCATAATACAGACATCAAATACAAACAAGGGAGCTGCAGTTCCTGGCATGAAAGCTTTTTGTAGCAATTTACTATCCAACATCTTTATAATTAATGAGGGCTATAACCACTATTTTTAATACAGCTAAAATGAGCTGTAAGTTATGAGAGAAAGACATGTTGTGTAATATGTGACTAATGTATCATTTTACCAAGAATTTGTATTAGATTGCTGAAAATTGCAGGGAAATGATTTCCAGAGTATTCCAACTGCTCTGAAAGCTCTTTGATGCGTAAAGTTAGAAAGCAATCTACAGCTTAGCTGGCCTGACTGGCTAATTATGTCAAAGCCTTCAGAAAACTAAATTACTATAATGTAAACCCAGCCTACATACTGCAAGAAAGATGAGGCCAAATGTATTTCAGGTGTGACAAGATTGAAGTCATTGAAATTAGTTGAGGCAAGAGGTGGAAAATGGAAATGGGAAAAGACTGCCAATGGCAGAACAGACAAAATAAGGTATTTCCTTCAATGGCGGGGGTTAGCCTAGCTGTTAATGCATGTCTGGGGCACGGCGGGGCCAAGCAGGGCAGTGCGGGCAGGAGCCGTTCAGGCACCCGGCGCGGCTGAAGTAGCCGAGTATCTTGCAGGATTTGCCTCTTAATCTGCCTTTGCTCATCTGCATTGTCACACATTATTCAACATCCAGTGCCCATCTTGGAAAAATGGAGAGCCAGAATCCAGCTCTCCGGGCATCTGACCCATGGTTTCAGCACCAGCTGCCCAGATACATGCAAAAAAACCCCACACACCCCGCCAAGTAACACCCTTCTTTTAAAAGAAGTAGCATACAACTTTTTTGCTCTTCTCTTGAGATGGGGCACATTCTTCCCTGCATAATGATGTTGTTTTCTTGTCTGGCAATGTTGTACACACTGTCACAGCTATTTGCTATGCAATTCAATTCATAAAAGTCAGCAACCTGTTGAAGTGATTAGCCATATTTGCTTAAGAGACGCCCAGTACGGGAATTGCTGGGAGAGTGCATTACAGGTCAGAGTTACAATATTGACCAGGATCTGGGGGGAAGCTTGTACAATCACATTAGCCATTCCTATTTGCGACTCCTAACCTAGTTAACCTAAACTCATCTACACCTAAGAGGTACAGGTGGGAAGTAATTCTCTATAAACCGTATACTGCATAAAGTTTATGTGCAGCCAAGTTGAAGACAGAAAGATGGGGGAGTGGATCCTTAAGACGCAGATTACTTCAGCCACTAGGCAAAAGCGCTGGCGCTGGCTGGAGCATCAAGTGTCCCAGCCCAGACATCAACATGTTCTTGAGGGAGTGCTCCAGCAAGGAGTATAAGGTCACCAGCACTGGCTTGGTGCCTCGCTGCCTGGAGGATTTCCATCTGTGCCTGGAGAATTTTCATCTGCATCTTCCGGGCGCTTCCCAGCCTGGTGGCACAATGTGAGGCCAGAGCACATTTGGCACAGGTGTAAGAGGCAAAACATGCTGGAGTGAAGCAGGGAATCAATGTGACTCTTTACCTTCACCAGAAGGTAAGGCAAAGGTAAAAAGAGCAGGTATTCATCATGGGAGAAAAAAAAAAGTCTCTGTGATGGAGCACAGCCCTCAGAACACAAAGTGGACAATGGAAATGGCAGTGGGATTTTTCAAACCACGAAAATAGCTTAGCAACATGTATTTATTTCCTGTTTTAGAAAAGGTGCTATGAAGGCATGAATTCCTAGGAGATGAATCATATATAAAAGACACGCATTGTTTAGCTTTGAAATTGCATGCGGAATACCAGTGAGATAACTCACCGTATGCTCTCCTCCATTCATAAAGACCTGGCATTTTGATCGCCTAGCATGCGTGCATCCAGACACAGTATGAAGTTGGAAAGTCCTTGCGAAAGAGCATTTAATGTCTTTCCCCTCACTTTTCCATTAGTGGCACAATAAGTAGCAGGTATAGATGCATCTTACAGAAAAGTAAATCCTGTCCAAGAGTTTATATTGGTACACGAGAAAACTGAAGTTAGAAATTTCCTCTGTGTTCTTAGTTTAGTAAGAAATCATGTAATAACCTAGTTCCAGGAGTCCAAAATCTAAAGAAGGTGGTTGTTACAGTGTTGTTTCTGTTTGGGAAAGTGTAAATCTCAATGATTCAGGAATTATGCTTCAGTGAAATCAAAAGAAAATCAAACTTTACTAAGGCAATTGCCAGTTTTTTCTTTACATGAAAACTGTTCTGCTTTCATGGTGACCTTCAATTTTCAAAACCGGCAATGCTGTTTCTGAAAAAATCAAGTCCAAGTGGGCATAGTTTTAAAGGTTTCATTAATGACATTTATTGTTCAGCTATAAGCATGAGATCTTTAATGGTCTTGAGCAAGCTAAACTCTACTCTATGTCCATAACCATACAAATATTGTTCCACCTGTGTTGAAAGATATTTATTGATGCTTAGCAATTTATATGAGGTCATCGACCTTTCAAACAGGTCTCTTGTTTGAAAATTTTATTGCCATGTTACATTGCTTGACTAAAAATAATTAACTTTCTACAACAGTATTTAATGACACCGCCAAACTACCAATAATAAGGTGAAACAGAAATGTGAGACCTTAGAAAACTACCTTCTGCTCACTGAACTGTTTTTGAAAAAGAAAAGCAATTTTATAAAAATCCATGAAGGTATAAAAATGTCCTAGTTCTATTCCTCAGGGATTTGTATGGTTCAGTAACTGCAGTATCCACGCTGCCTCCTAATCTTTAATATATTTGTCCTCACAACACCTTTGTGAGAGAGTGAAAGGACTTTTTTTCTTTCAATAGATGGATATCTGAGAGATGGAATAGACAGGAATGGACATGGCATGGGCATGGACTGAGTCTTGAGATGCTGCAGGCAGGATTAGTATAGATAAGAAGGAAAATGTTCTATAAAATGGTTCTTGCAGCAAAATGCCTGGGTTTGTAACTAGTTTTTCTCCCCATAAGCAATACTCAAAGCAACTCTTGGTAATTACTCATTGCTAAGTGGCTTGCTTTCCTTGTCAAGGTGATTATTTAAAAAATGCATCTATCTACCCCTGCAGCTCTCTATACCTGGGTGTGTCTGGGCCCACCTTTAGTCCTCTCACAATTTGCTGTCTGTGGCATCACGATGGGAAACTTCCCTGTGGCAAGCACTTGCTGGAGCTTTGCTGGAAGAACCAAATGCTGCTTATGGATAAAATAGGAAGGAAGGAGGCACGGCCAGCAATAAGACTACACTCAGCAATTTTAGCAATTGATAAAGAATAAATATGGTACCTTACAGCTGAGTGAGGGTGTGGAATAATGCTCTTTTCAAGATCTCCCAGCCGGCTCAGCCTCGTTAGCTGTCTTGAAACACATGAGAAAATGGGATCTTTTCATGTTCTCCCATTCCTCATTGTTTTCTTTGATAAACCTGTACTTAAAATGAAAATAGCGATTTAGCTTGTCTTTTATATTTACCTTCTCACTTGCAGAATTAATCGCCCGGTCTTAAGTAACAAAGATTCATCCCTCCCCAAAACCTTCAGTCTCCCCGTGCCTGGTGGAAGGTGGGAGATGGTTCAGCCCAGGGCAGAGCCGCAAGCGAGGGCTTGGGAAAGAGGACTGACTGTTTCTCTTGTGTCTTTCCTTTCCCCTGGGCCCACGCCAGCCGTGTGTGTGTTGGTGGCTCTGTACCCAGTACGAGAGCTCAGCACTCATTTAGAAAATCAATTCCCAGGGTTTCTGGCTTGCTCAGTTGTCTGCAAGTTAATGTGCAGACAGTTTCACAGCTGATTTCAACCCAAGCCACTAATGATGGTAGTAAATGTCTTCCAGTTGTTTTAAGTCATATGTAATTGGGTATTGAGAGGAAACAAGATGAACGGGACAGATTAGATATATGAAAAGATGAGATTAAATTCCGCTTTCACTTGTAGCAGCCCTATTTGAGTATCAGAATTGGTGTCTGTGTACTACTGATTTGCATATATCTGTATTTACCAATAAATCAAATATCTGTGCATGTATATAATAGATCTCGTTATTTTTAAAAGCAGAGTTTGCCTTGTTCTCAAAGGAAATGGGAATTCATCTCTCTGTTCGCACACGTCCCAGAGGCGGTGGCAAGCACTTGCTTAGGAGGTGTTCCTCACTCTGCCTTTGCCCATCACCTGGAGAGCACTTGCAAAGTGAAAGTTGCTCTTTTTGGCTGAGTTTAAGGGGAAGAAAATCCAGCCTCAGGCTTTGCGCATGTTCACAGGAGATGGACAGCATTGCTCTGCCTGTAAAGCGTGCTCTGAATGAAGAAGGCAGCAGCATGTATGTGTTAGGGTGGGTATTAAAACTGACTTTTGGGTACTCTGGACACACTCTGTGCCTCCTTAACCTGCCTGCCTATGCCAGGAGCCCCTTCCCAGTGACTAGGCACTACTAACTGAATAAGAACTGCAGAGACCCCAAAGCATTCATGTCTCCCAAGGAATAAAGCATTACTGAAGTGAGAAATAGAAACAAGAACAAATGCGTGTTAACTTCAGGGCTGGTGGGATTTTGCCTGAACGTTACAGAGACAGAAGTCACTGAAGTAAAAGCATGAAACATTTATAATATGTTAGTGGGAGTATTTCTCCACACGAGCCAAGTCAGGTGATGGGATTGCATTTTGAAGGGGATTGCTAATTTGACAGACTTCAAAAATATTCTTAGCTGTGCAAACAAAGACAAGGACATACTCTGTAATCCCACTCAGGTGTCAGGAAAGCCCTGCATAGTGCCTAATGCCTATGTACATTGTAAGAGAGTCACGTTTTAGATTCACAGAGCCGTCCAGGCTGGAAGTGAGCCCTGAAGGCTGCCTGGCCCAGCCTCCTGCCCAAAGCAGGGCTACTGAAGCATGGAGCTGTAGGTAGCAATTAATATTTGACAGACCAATAGCTTATTCCACTGAGGGTCCTAGAATAATTAATATAAATGGCAACTACTACAGCATGATAATAAATTATATTCTGTATTAGAATCATTTAAATTATTGTAAATCAATGAAAGTTGGGAATTACTGAGCTTTATTAGGCTGAAAAATAAATGGAGCAGTAAGCCTAGCTGTTGCTTGAACAGGGATGCTGTACAACAGGGTTGCAGATATCATATGCTCCTCCACACCAGCATCCTGCCCAGGTCTGTCTCCATTGCCTCCGAAAAAAACCATGAAAGATGAAAATGGTCAAGCAAACGCCCAATGTAACTGCTACAGCAGTCTGCATGACAGCGAGTCGGAGCAATTGCTTTCAGATGAACTGACTGTCCCATCTAAAGGTAAGTCATAGCATCATCAAGCTTCTTTAATGTTCAAGACTGTGAATTATTTGAAAGAGTATCACAGAAGAAAGTGAGGCTTCTGCAGTGGTGTCTGGACCATCCTCTGTCAAATCCATTTTAGCATCCCAAGTGAGAAGGAGTTGCCATCACCTACGTTTTCCTTCAAGCAAGGACACAGGTTGAGGACTCCAGATAGAGCTCAACAAAAAATCTGAATGCCTCTAAAGGCAACTTGTCCCAGGGAGTCTGGTAGCCAATCAATATCATATTCTGAATATCTGCCCAGCCCCTTGTAATTTTTTATTAATTCAAATGTATTGAGCTTAGAGGAAGAAAAGCTAGAAATTGTACCACTATCTTTCTTTTTTTTTCACCTTGCTTCATTTTGACCACTGATTTGATATGGCACATGCACAGGTTCGTATTACTGAAGTTCAAGAGTGCATTGATTCGTTTGTGCCCAGGATACAAATCCTGCAAGGTCCTATGCTGAATGCAGACTAGGTTAATTTTTTGCAGTGCAAGAAAAAAAAACAACTGCAAGGCTGATTGCTTAAAAGACTGAATGTTTTGTTCCTCTTCCTTCAGCACGAGCTGCTCTAGCCAAGAATATTAACCCGAGTAACAAAAGGGATGGCTGAAGGGGAAGTGCAAGATGAGGCTTAACATCCTCCAGGCCTGAACCTAAAGTACTTTCTGCAGCTGAAGCTGCTGTTGTTGCTAAAGAGCCTGTTGTCAGTTCAGGGACACAGAAGCAAGCCTGCCTATATTGCTTGAAATTCAAGGAAAGTAAATTACTGGAGTTACAGTGTGAAAAGAGCATCTTGTCATCTGGGAAGATCCAGAAGATGGTCTCACACGCATCTTTATGAAGGTCCATATTTTCCTAGATGTTAAGGAATCACTCCTTAACAGTGAGTGTCCTTTGAAAACCCTGAAAATGTCTGAAGTTCACCCAGTCAGGCCATTAGACAGCTGTGCTGTCCGGAGGAGTGGGAAGGAACGGAGCAGCCAGTCTCGCTGGCTTGCAGTGCCTGGGACAGCTGAGCCTCAGGAGACTGAAGAGCAGAGAAAGTGTCTTAGCTTACACACCCCTCCATCCCCATGGGACAAATGCATCTTTCCATTTCCTGTGGGTAAACTCAGAGCCTTTGCTCAGGCCCAGTTACAGCTTCATCAGTGTTAGACAAAGCACCAAGCCAGCGACTGGCCAAAGACCTGCCCAGTGTAATTGTCCTGGCGTTGGACCACTCGGGCGTTTGTCCCAGGGTCCGCCCCTGGAGGGCAGGCAGGGACCCGCTGACGCCTTGGCTGTGATGCTGAGCACTTCTGGGGCTGCTCAAAGACCTGCTGAAATGGGAAAAATGGTGACTCATGCAAATCATAGCTGGCCCTCTGGTCAGAAAAGCACGGCGGTTACCAGGCGCAAATAGGCAACCTAATGCATGCGCTTTTTTTTCCTACTTTCCCCCCCTGCACCAAAGAAGCGATTTAAGGCTCAGAGAGCATTTCCCACGAAGGCAGAGGGAGGTGGGTTTGTGGCTTCCTTCCTTGCTGGGCCGTGGGCTGTGGGGCACCCTCGGCTGTGCCATGGCAGGGGGTGATGAAGGAAGGAAGCGGATAACACACGGCCGTCCTGCACACACTGTGGGGGCACAGAGGAAGAGTCAGTGGTTGTGAGCTGTGAATATCCGGGTTGGAGGATAAAAGCCAGGTGATACCGATCTCCAGATGGGGCCCGAGCTCTCCCCCAGCACCGCTGCCGGTTCTGTGAGAAACGCTCAGGAGCTGAGACCCTCCTGCGCCTCTTGGGCAGTGCCTGACGTCCTGCCATCCTGGCGTCCTGCTGTCCTGACGTCCTGCTGTCTCTGACCCGAGCCATGGAGCCAGGCCATTCAGGCCAGGGAAAACCATGTGGCGAGTCCAGCCCAGGCTTCAGCAGATCCCTGGAGGCAGTGGGGTGGTTGCTTCATTCGGTGTCATGATGGGAAAAACCCGAGCAGGAGATAGAAGGAGAAACTTCAAAATTAAGTTAATTAGCCAAAAGATGCTCCCTCCCCCCAAAAAATAACCCCCTTAAGACAATAGTTGTATCACACTGTTTTTCACTCAATCTATGGTTATATACCTATTAGCTATCTTAAAAACAAGTAGTGCTGCCAGGTCAATGTATCATTTATTATCTTCTATACATAACCTTGCTTCTATGTTCAGCCTTAGTATCAAATGAGCAGTGAAGCAACAGTCACTGGTTTTGGTGGGAAGCATATATATTCCCAATATTACAGTTTGTCTTATAATTTAAATAATACAGAGGATAGGAAAAATACAGTGCCTACAAAAATTGCAGTGAAAATTACAACCTGAGTATTATTCCAGTATCTAATTACACTGAAATCCAAAGGAAATGAGATACCATCTAGGTCAGGTGAATTAATCAATAAAACTCTCATTCACTCCTGTGGCATGTCTTTCCCAAGAAATAGACCAGATTAACTGAAGGATTAAAAGCAAGGATGAGGAAGAAAAGAAAGTGGGTAAAAGTGGCAGTAAATGAACAAAAAAAGGAAAGATAGTAAGGTCTTGTGCTTAAACAGAGCCTTGCACCAAGCCACAGTTTGGTGTGAGAGAGACTGAGAATACCTTTTTTTTTGTTATTTATGTAGCTCATGGTTCAAAGATGAAACACTGGGAACATCTGTGCTCTGCTCTGCCCTATTTAAATCACTTCAGGACAAATCCAGCCCTGTTGTAAGTGGGTGTAACTCTGTTCAAGCCAGTGGAGTTGCACCTGCTTACACTAAGGCGAAATTTGGCTCAGTTTGGATCCAAATTAACTCAACATTTGGAAATAAAAATGAGAAGCTTGGCATATTTCAGTATTTCATCTGGAATCTCATAATGCCTGAGATTAGTTTATCTAATAGATTTACAGCTTGAAAAATATTTTATTCTGCTATCAACTCAGTCCAAAAATCTCCCTCTCCCTGCTCCCTTCATCTTCCCCCCTCCTCTCCCTAGGGAGGAGGATCGGTCCTGCCTTGGCCCATGTTGGCCTGCTGCAGCCGGTGGGGAGAATAGCTAATAACAACACATCCTTTTTGATCTCCAAAGTGTTCCACAGGAGACAGATAGATTGTTCCTGTTGGTAAGGCTGGCCCTCCTGCACTCATCTGCCAGCTTCTCCTCAGACCATAAGGATGTGAGCGTCTGAGGATGAGGGACGCTTCCTGCACCGGCACTGCCAAGGACCGGGCCGGCAATGTCTGGCATCACCAGGAAGGAGGAAGCCTGGTTTCCTCCCTTAATTACTAAAGAACTGGTACAGAGGCCTGTGTGGGGAGGATAGTAATTTATCAATTTTTTTTATTATTATTTTTGCAGCTTTGTACATCTACCACGTTTCTTTAGGAGACACGAGGGACAAGTAGTTAAGCCTGGAAACTGGTAAGCATTTAAATGGGTATGTCTCAAAGACATGAAAGCACAAGGAAATGTCGGAGATCCTCCACACCAAACCCACCCGTTCAGAAAAAGCCTGAGTAAATAGATAGCCTGTGCAATGCCTTGGGAAAGTCAACAAACTCGGGCTCTCTCACACGAAGGGGGAAGTGAATTCCTGAGTCAAGGATTCTCTCCTGAGGAGACCCTGCCCACAACCCTGGGAAGTACAGAGTTACAGCCTGTTAATGCAATTTCTTGCTTAGCCCTCCAGAAAGAGTAGTCCAAGAAAGCACCCTGGAGCCTAAGAGAACCTGGCTCAACAGAGCAGAGTCACTTGTATTACGCTTGGAAATGAGCTGCAAGACAGATTAGTCTTTGCATTACACATTTGTTATGTTTGAACATTGTTGTATGTGCATAGATATGCGTATGATACCCCAGTCTTTCAGGGACAACCAAGTGAGGACACTGTCACGATCCAGAAGGGCTGTAAAACCACCAGTAATGTCTGCAAAATTGGTAGGTGGTAGGAAACACTGCTTGGAGAAGAGGAAAAACACATATGGCTCAGCTGGGAAGGTAGTGGTCTCTTGGATTAAGTACTTGCAGAATCACAGAGTAGCTGAGGTTGGAAGGGACCTCTGGAGGTCACCTGGTCCAACCCTTCTGCTCAAGCAGGGCCACCCCTAGTGCAGGCTGCCCAGGACCATGCCCAGACAGCTTTTGATATCTCCAAGGTGGGAGTCTCCACAACCTCTGTGGGCAACCTGTGCCAATGCTTAGTCAATACTGCCCTGGCATAACCTCACAGCCCAGCATCAATCCATCTTTCAATCACAGGATTGCCGTTTCAGCCCCGTCTCAGCCTGGCAAGGGAACTGAGCTGCTAAACTGCCTGTGTGGGATAGCAGGTGTGTCACCTGAAGGGTCAGCAAGGTGCTGATGCCACCACAGGGCACGTTGTCCCATTGCTTCCCTTTTCAGCTTCATATTCACATGAATATGCAGGTTATATACACCCAGGACATAGCACAAACCACACAACTGAAAAATTAATAATCCAGATTTTCTCCAAGTGGAAAGATAGAAGCAACTTGAATGGAGCTTTAACTGGCTTTCATTAATAGACATGGTCCTGTCACCTCAGGCTTCAGAGCAGCATCTCCTGGTAGATGTCTGAGAATCGGCATTCCCACCACACCTTCGTCTCTTACAGGAGGAAAAACAAGTGCATTCTACAGCAATACTCCTCATCTACCCCAAATCTCTAGCCAAATATGAGTTGGTCAAATGATCTACCTTGTCTTAGCTTGTATGCTGCTTTTGTCACTATATGTTTTTTACAAAGTCTGTTTTATTAAGCCTTTTTTACTGAGCTGAAGACAGACGCTTGTTGATAATATTGTTCATGTTAGGATAAGACTGAACACATTATTTGTAAAATGGTGAGGCTTGGCTTTTCTGAAGGAAACTGTCAACAGTTGCCATGAAAGCTGTTTGAAAGAAATTGCTATTTGCCTGTAACAATTTCACTGGCAATGAAGAACCTACTTTCAAACTACAAATAGCATCAGCTCACCTTCCAGTTCCTTCTTGAGTATTCCTATTTAAGGCACACTGGAATATTTCCTAGTACCATGCAAATAACAGAGCTTGGATCAACATCGAGCTAAAGAAGAGCACAAGGAAACAGAGGACTACACCACCCAGACAAGAGCAGCAAGAACCAAGAAACCTTTTATTAAAGCAGGTGTAAATTCCTGTTTGGTGAAAATCAGTGGGAATTTTGCCATTCACTTCAAACTGCTATGGTCTGATCCATAAGAATTTGAATCTAAACACAAAAAATATAGCGTTGACACTTTGGACACCGAGGGGAACAAGATAAATTAGTTGGTCAACAGAAATGAGATATTACATCTTTTTTGGCTCTGTTTGGGATCTTTTGGAGGTGAGAGCTTTTATAAGTATACTTACTGTTGTATTTTGCTTTATGCAGGAAACAAGCCAGTTTTTCATTTCTCCTTCAAATGTTCAGAAGTGATTTTTTACACTCAGTAAGCCTGCATCAAGAAGGGGTGAAAAGTCAAGTCCATTGTGGTGTGCCTTGGATGGAAGATTAGCAAGGATTAGCAAAAAAAAAATTAAAGAACATAATCAGATTGTTAATTCTATGATAATTGACAACTGGGAGCTAACTCCTGCCATCAAGAAATCAAGGAGTACCTCTTATTATCAATGACTGTAGTATCTCTGATTTTTCTCCCTATCACATGAACTGGCGGCAAGATCCAGTCAGTGTAACTTGTAACAGTGACGACTTGTGTCACGCTTCTTTACTGATATGTAAAATCTAGAAAAGAATTTGTTCATCTTGGCTTCTGATGACACTTGCCTCGGTCGTGTCACCTAGCTTGAGTTTAAGTTTTTTTAATATTTCACCAAGATGTGAAATAGAGCCACCAAGTTTCTCCTGCCATTGGAGTCCAGGTTCCATTGAAACCACATATTTCCAGGTCTGGAATTTACCCAGAAAGCAGGAGTATTTTTGTCTTTCCTGCAGATGTCTGTGGGACAAGCCTATCAATCTGTACAGTTGCTTGTCATTCCACATGCTTGTAAAAATGAGCAATTCTCATAGTCGCCTGTCGTAGTTACTTGCTTTGTTTTGACTTGCTCTATTACTTATTTTCTTTTGTCTCCCAGTCAGAGAAAAATAAAATTGCTGATAAACAATACTACTGTGTGATATAAGCTATTCGGAATTGTGAATGAAAGAAGCTGGCAGGGAGGGGGAAATAACAGAGGGTAATTTTGTCATATCTCTTTGACCTGAAGCAATAATAAATGTGAAGGCTGTATGATCATGGGTGATGTTTTTATATACGTATCATATTTTAGATTGGTTTGGGAAAGAAACACATAAAATTGATTGACTGGTGATGTGGCAGTAATTATGCAAATAGAGCAACTTGACCATAAAACGCTTTAAAGGGGAGAAGGTAGCTCAGTAACAAGTAAGCATAAAAATGTGGTTATTGTATCTGTCCTAATGCCCTGACATCTCTCCTGCCAAAGTATGACAGGAATGGATGTTGTGTAACAAAATTAAAACTTTATAAAATGTCAGATGAAGGTCATAAATAACTTGCCCTTATAAAAAGCATGTCCTTAATTGTCGACTGTGGCTTTCTTACAATTTTGTTCAGTCTTGGGCAAAGTTCAGTTTTATGAGACCAACCTTGTGCAGCAAACACACCTTTGCTCTGCTGCTTTACTGCAGCATTAATGGTTCGTTTGCCTTTGGGGGCAGGGGAAGGTAAGCGCTGCTATTCTAGCCTTTACCTTATGCTGCTCAAATGAGAACCATGAGGTAATATTAGTTCACTGAATCATTCCATTAATTATTCTCAGTTGCTGTGATAGCAAGTAACAGCAGTGTGTCCCCCCACTGCCCACTCCACGGTCCCGGTATTTTTGCAGCTGCATGAATCAGAAGTGATGCAAAATGATGGGTGCTTGAGAAGGGGAAAAGAAAAGGAATGATGCACATTTTCATCCTGATCCCAAATGAAGCCTGAATAAAAGTACTGTCTGCTCATTTTTTAACTTCTTGCCACTTGCTTTCCTGTGTCCAAGATGTTTTGACCCTACCCCAGTCCATATGTGTCTCTATATGTCATCATGACCACAAACAAGCTCAACCCCAGTCTGCAGTGCATGTACCACATCCCTGCGGCCCTTCCAGTGTTCCTCAGCATCAGGCATGTGTTAGTGGCATTCCCCTTGGGGAGGAAGGTTTAGCCAGCAGCCACGTCTCCAGCAAGTCCCTGGCTGATCCATACTGATAACTGCAGTCAAATGGTTGCTCCATTTCTATGGGCTTACTATATTTGTATTTGCCCCAGTCCTACAGGTCAGGCAGCTGGTCAGAGCCTGAGGCATCTCTACCCTTTAGCAAAGAGCCTGGACCATCTTTGAGTGGAAACCACGGGGCATGGGTGGAAGAATGCTCATCTGAGCACAGATTTGGCCTTAATTTGGCCTAGATTTGGGATGTGGGTGAATAACTCTCCAATACCTGGGAAATCAGAGATGTTTGTTCGGAGGCAGCCATGGCATTAATTTTAGAAAAGCAGAAATGGCCTGCAAGGACAGACTGGTGAGCAGTAAACCAAGAAGGAGACCTACAAGCATGCAACACAACAGAGAGGGTGGAGAGCATCTCCCAACACACACTTCTACCTAACCAGGGCTATCAGGAGATAGCTGGGGATCCTGGAGACATCCTCTTTTTTCATCTGGCACTTTGTCCAGGCAGAGTTCGAACTTCTCCCATGCCAGCTATGGCATGCCCTTGGCCAACTGCTCTCCTCAGCAGCGAGTCCAGTGCCTTTGGGCAGGTTCAGTGCTGTGCCTGTGCTCTTGGCCTGATGCTTTTGGAGAGACCTGCTGGGCACAAACAGGCCAGTTCTGCAGCACAGGCTTCCTTCTGGACAAAACCACTTCTCTCCCTTTTCTATCGACTAACTCTCACGAGCTGAACATGGCCTTTGTGTGTACCCCTCTGGAGGACGACATAACACTGCATAAAGGCAACCATACTCCTCTCAAATACCAATAAGCAGTATCAACATGATGTGGACAGCATGCTGTTGGGAGGTCCAGGTTTTGACATGTTAGAGACAGTCATTTATCAGAAGTGGCTTGGCAGGGATCAGCTGTCCACAGTATCTTCAAAAGATGACCTAGGGACCATCAAATGAAGCTAATAGGAACTGGGTTCATGACAAGCCAAAGGAGTTGGTTCTTCTTGCAGCAGGTGTTAGATCTGTGCAGTTGCTTGTCAAAGGACCCTATGGATGCACATGGTTTACATGGGCTCGGGGGGAACAGGACAAACCCTGGACAAGAGATCCATTGCGAGCTACTACGTAAATAAACTGCAGTGGCTAGGAAAGTCCAAAATGTTCTGAGCTGAAAATGGTCAGAGTGTGCAAGGAAATTAAAGGAAAACTTTATATATAGTTGCCCTGTTCTCACGCTCCCCAAGCGTGTAGCCAGTTTTTTGTAAGCAGTTTTAGAGACAGAGTATTGGGCTAGAAGGATCCTTGGTCTGAACCAGTACATTCGCACAGATGTTTTCTCTACAATTACACTGCTAAATGTTTTTTTTCCATCTAGGTAGGACATAATTAAAAAAAAAAAGAGGGATTAAATCTTGAACCTTTTACTCTCTTGAGCAGAAAGTCACTCCCACCCCCATTATTTCACAACTAGTTATGGAGACTAGCTGAAACCGAGACTGAAAAGGTGAAGGTGAGGAATCTCAGCTGCTCTCAGCAGTGTTATAAGACAAGACCATAATCATGCTAGAAATGGTCATGATCATATAGTCCAATAGTCAACATGAAATCAACAGATGTTGATTTCTGCCATGTGTAGAAACAGTGATTTTTCATACCGTATGACAAGATCAATAGGTCATCAAGCAGCAAACACCATGTCATGACATGTGAAGGTCTATCTGCTCTGGGAAACCGGGAGCTCCTGCCGTGTACAGCTTTCATGGTGACCGTGTACATACATTTTTTTTTTCTTATTTGGTTATTGTGCAAGTTTCTGGAGCCCTTGTCAGGCATGAAGTCCCACAGACAAATAGACAGCCACAATGGTAACGACTTCCATGGCTCCAGTAAAGACAGTAGCTTAGTGTTAACCAGGTGAGATGAACAGGACTTGGTCAGGCCATACTTTTTAGCCCTAGTGTTGTCATCTGCATTTAATCCAGTGTCCAGCTGGGCTAACACAGAATTACCTAGAGATAGGAAAGATGTATTTATTCTCTAACACCAACAGCCGGTATAGCCAGGAGACAGTCCTTCAACACAGGACACATCAGACGCCAAAGAAAAGGCAACATTTCAGCCCATGTCCTGCAGCTAGTCCAAACACAGAAGCATAATTCCTGCTGGGGTCATTTAGCACTTAAAGGTAACTAGTAGGCAAGTGAGAAAAAAAAGTCCATCTCTGATTTAAAAGCAATGCTTGAACCTGGCACAGCAGAAACAATAGGCTGTTTCCCAAGTGGAGATCAGGTATGTTTATTTTACTGAAATATATGGGTTTGTGACAATCAAAAGCAGATGTTCATTAACAGGCAGAGACGTAGGTAGGTTTCCAAAGCATAAAGCATGAGGAGGGCAAAGAGGCAAGGCATTCAATCTCCTGCCTTGCACCTGAATCTGCCCAGCCCCTTAAATCAGTTTTCAACAATGCTTTTTGATTTTCATGTTTTTAAGTAACAGCTATGGAGATGCTGCTCCTGCTAGCTTACAGAACAAGTACTTTGGAGACCATTTTGATTCCTATTTCAGGATATTTCCCCTTTGTTTGCTTTTAACTTGACCTGGGATCTGGAACTTGTTTTAAAATCTGATGTCTGAAGATATGCAGAGCTGAGAGGCTTCTTTTATAAACCCACTACAACCTTCAGTCTGGACTTGAGTTCTTTCAGAGCCTGCGTGTGCTCAGATCCCATGTTTGGTACAGAGAGATCCCTGTGGACGTGTTACTCTTTATGTAGCTCTTATGTGTCTCCTAACAGTTTGAAACTCCCTTGCTGGAGGTGAGTGATATTGCACCAGACCAGGGCAACCTTATTTCAAGCAGGAACTGTCAGCAGAATCAGTGCAAGGTCAGCCGCTCTGGTTGTTCCTTTCAGGAAACTACTCCTCCTACAGACACTCTTACACTAAACAAACCCCCTTAAATACATGCGCTGCAGCATTCCTCCATTCGCTGGCGTCATGAAGACTGGCAAAAAATGCCATGGCAGCAAATGTTAGCAGACTGCCAGACCAAATCAAGCCCCATTTTCCCTTGTACAAGGACAACTCCAAGATAACCTAGCAGTTGGCTGAGTTTCTCTTTCCAAACAGCGCGGCGGAGTATCAGCAAAAGAAAGTCTCAGGAGTGTTTCTGCCAGGGAAATTGAGCGATGGGACCTGTAACTGGATTCAACACACCGGCGAAAGAATTCTTTTTATCAGCTGACTCTGAGCACGCCTATAAGATCATGGGTTTAAATTTTTGTCTACAAGTGCGTCTGAACCGCAGTTCCAAACCAAACTGAGGTCTACACGTTGCAGATCAGTCACTTGAGTGCTTTAAAAATGAAAAACAGTGGATTTTGACTCGTGAAAATTCCCCAAATGGCACTCTGCATTCACCTTCCTTCATCAAAAAGCCTGAGACACCTCTGTCCTCCCACCCATGTGGTTCATGTTCCCAGAACACGTGTGCTCTCAGACCAAGATGGTTGGTTGCCCACTAGACTATGTGGCCTATGAGTTACCCTCAGTGGAAATGCTCATGAACCCACCTTGCAAAACAGCTCTGAAGGGGAAGGGACCCAGCTCCTCAGCTGCTGCCTTTCAGGGATAATGGTCACAGTAGCAGAATCCTAGTCCTAACTCCTGCAAAAACCTTCCAGCTATGCAATTATACAACATGTGATACCTCTGACATAAAAGGTAATAATATTGGCTATCTGAAGTGGTAATGACTAATTAGAGGTCCAAGGCTGAGTCCTGGTTCTCATCAGCAGAGGCTCCTGGGTCCCTGCTACCCTGAGAGGGAGGTGGCAGAAAGGAACTTGAGGACAGCCTAGAGAAGGACTCCAGGGACTCCGATGGGGCAAGGAGCTCCTCAGTGTTCCCCTACACATGGTGCAGAGAAGCGTTTTGGCAAGGTCAGGGAGCAATGGGCATGTAGGTTGTTTGTCCACACCTGGTACAGACCTCGAAGCCATATGAGTGGTAAGAAGATCTATCGTCCACATCCACAAGGGATGCAGGAGCTGGAGTCTGAGCCACGGAGAGGTCTCTGCGTCCCCGGCTCTACTCTGCTTCCATTGCCTAATCCCTGTGCTGCAGACCATGGGATGAGGATAACAAAGTTAAAACAGGTATTTGACACCACAAACCTTATTTCACCGTGTTATGAAAAGTCACACAGGGCAGTCTTTATTTCCCAGGCTCAGCATTCAGAGCAAACACGCTGCTGTAATCTTTAGCAAATACATTTTTGCTTGCACAATAAATCTGTTCAGAAATCACACATTTCCATTCAAACTAGTCACTAAAGAGTCATGTGTTGGGGCCTATCTCGGCTTTGTGCTGACACTGCATAGGCAGAGAATCACGTGCCTTCATGAAAAAATATCCCCAGTCTTAAGGCAGGACTTGGCTCAGGGTCACATAAGACTCATCCACATTTCATATCATGTTTCCTCTTCTTTCTTCACCAACCAGTGTTGAAATATGTCACTTCCATGCAAGCAGACCGACACACACCACAAATACACACCAAGTGGCTGTATCTGTGCTGGGAAATAAAATGGGCCAGGGAACAGTCAAAGGAGGAGTACTGCAAAGCGCAGCCTATGTCCCTCCAGCTAAGTTCTCTTACCCTCCAAAGCAGGGGGGCAGCAATCCAGACCGGGAGCAGTCCCTGGCCCAGCTGCTGTTCCCTAACCATGGGCAGCAGCTGGGAAACTGCTAGGTGGTCCTGACCACAACCATGCCAAGAAGTCACCAATATGGGCTGTCACACACCATTGCCCATGTCCTGGCGCTGGTGAGATACTGCCAGAGTCCACCAGCTGGGACACTGCCTGGGACCTCGAAGACACTCAGTAAATATCTTCTCTATGAATGACTCCTGTGAGATTTTCGGGATTTCCTGTGAGGCTTTCTCATCCCTGCTGATTCATAAAATGGGGATAATAAGCCCCATCATATATCTCAGTGGTGGAGGGAGGAAAGAGCATTTTCCAGCTTGGATAGTAATAGGAAACCATGCGAGTACCCTGGCTGTACAACTGGGTTTATCCCATTGTGTTTGATAATTTTCATTTGAACAGAGAGTAAATACTCATTTAAATAGGTCTAATTCATAATCTGAACAGAATTTTGGCCACTGCTTCAAATTACCAATGAAGCCAGTCATCTGGCTCATTATTTTAGATATCTCATTATTTGAGATAAACAGAAATATATACCTTTAAAATATGTAGTTTAAAATATTTTGCCATATTCTGAAATGAAGTGGTTTGCATTTTATTTCCTATTGGTATATATCTTTTTTCTTCTTTCATTTGTGTAGACTGAAAGATGATTATCCATTCTATTTTTATGACCTACTTATTGCTGTTATCTGGAATGATACCACTACCTTCAGTAAAGAGAGGCTACCACTCCTTATATTTAGGAACCTAATAAATGGGGTGGAAAAAAAATCAGGAAGTGGTTTTATTCAGTGCTGTGAATTTAAAGATTTTTCCAATCCCTCGATTGTCCAGAAATATATAGGAGATAGCCCTGTAGCTGGGAAGAAACAAAAAACATGCACAGGATGAAACAGAGGGAGAGAGGGAGAAAAAGAGAAAGAGAAAAAGAGGGAAGGAGAGGAAGAAGGAAGGAGGGAAAGCAAGCAAGAAGAAGGTACCACCTGGGCTGACGTTCCCTTGCTCGTTTGTGTACCCACATGCCACTACGGCATTTACAAGCCTGCACCTCCACTGATGCAAAACACCCCCAATTTTCAGTCTTCAGTGCTGAAGATCCTCCAAATTTTGCAGCCCATATGTAGAGCTACATAGAGATAGTATGCTTGAAATGCACAGTTTAGCTACAGTTCTTCTGACCTACCTGGCCTTCTGCTTATGCACACAGTAGATCTCCATTTAAAACCTGAAAGGTATATAACATCTATGCTGCCCATCCAGGGGCTGTATTTCCACTTCAGGGAAGGTGTAAGTGCGAGGGAAGCATGGTGCAAAGCTGTTTTTTTCTGAGGAGTTCACCACCCCCAGCAGGGCTTTACCTCTGGGTAATGTAGGTTACACAGGTGTAGGCTCTCCTTTGAAACTCATGCACGAGACTGTTCTGTGAAAAAGCTTCTACACAGCAGTGAGGCGTTTTGCAAAGGCCAACATATGAAAGACTTGCAAATGCATATACTTCATGGTTGTGGGAAGCCATAAATGCAAGACTACATCCTCCACTGCCGTGGGTTCACAAAACTGCAGTGATGCCAGGAGATGGAGAATGCTTGACACCAGGTGAGGCTCAGCTGCAAAATATCTGTTTTTCCATGTAGAAGAGTTAACTGGAAAGACGGTTAAAGAAAAATATTCCATGACGTCAGTGGTGTTTATGACATGCCCTTTAATTACCCTTACCAGTAAATCAGCATGTGCACTTTAGTACTGCAGAGTAGGGCATACTTCAAAGAAAATAATAGCTCTGCTGATTAGCTAATGAATATGCTATCAGAGAACTCAAGGAGCCTTTTCACTATTACTCACTTTAAGTAATAATGCTAATTAAAAACATAGTGCATGCCCAGGTCCACTGCTCCACTTTTGAAACAATGGAACTCCCACATTTATTCTTTTAATTATCTGCTTTGTATTTATTAATAGAAGGATGCTGTCTTATCCCCTGGCTACATGTTTAATACACAGAAGCACAATAGTGCACACAGAATACAGACGTGAATCTAATCATATCTGTGGTTGGAAAATAACCCCCCTTTCTCTGCAGGGCCGGGGAAGCCCTCTCTGCACGCACTCTGTCCAAGCCTTCTGGCTGAGATACAGCCTTGGCGTTCGCATATTGGGTGCCGTCCTGCAGCTGAGGGTGACACCCCAGAAATACAGTATCGGCGGCTTCCTCTTTCCCCATTCACCTGCTGATGAGGCTGAAGCCAGCGTGGCTAACGAGGTCAGGTGATTAAGAGAGCTCAGGTAGTCACTGTTGTCTCTCCCCAATGCTTTTACCTTGTCTGCTTCCATAGTGAAGTCCCCTCTCTGCTCAGAGTGATTCTACCTAAAAGATCCATTTAATCTGGGCTCTTTTTCCTCTGCCCAACTCTAAACTCATATAGACTTCATGGGCCAGGTTCTGCCCTTCTGGAGGACTCTCTTTTGGGGGCAGCTGTCTTCAGGACAGCATGCAGCTGCAGTGTCTGTGGGTGCCTATAAGTATTCTCTGATGCAAGCAGGGCAAGTGCAGACCATGCCAAAATTACTGCAAAATTACTGCAACAAGAAGTTTGGCAAATTATAAATTTCCCTTAGCTCCACTAAGAAGTTTGCTGTCAGAAAATGTACAATGCAAGATATGACCAAAAATTCTAGAGCATTTTCTCAGCCAAAGAGGTTCTGCAAAATGTTTGTATTCCTGTCAAAGGAGCCTGGTTGTGATGAAAATGAAATGGTTTTGAAAACCAGATACTTTCACCTCGTGAAATGAGAACAACAAATGGAATCTCTTCAAAAACCTTTGCTGAAAAGACTTGATCTTCTGATCACACTACAGCTTCTGGTTCATCCTGCTTTTTTCTCCTGTGCTGCAGCTGCCCTTAATCTTAAGTCTTCTCCCTAAAAAGGTATATTCCCACTGCCTTCTGCTGCAATGCCTTTTATTAGCAGAGCTCCATCTGACCATTACTACCTTGCTTCCCTCCCACCCATGCTGAGTAGGTAGCACACACTCATTTTTTTAACCACAGGGAGTATTCATTCACCTCTAAACAGGCTACTTTTGCTCAAGACAGAATTTCTGGGCCCAAAGTGCAAGCTCCCTCAGCAGCATCCCAGGTAGGCACTGCTCTCCCGCACCACCACTTAGGTGGTGGAGGTGGGAGCTGATGCCTGATGCCCCAACAGCAGGGGGTTGACCTGCCCTCTCTCAGATACAGGGGGTAGTCTGGGCTTTTGATGGCCAAGATTGCCTGACAGCTCCGGCACCTTGCAAGCCCCTGAACCACAGACTGCCCTGCTCAAACTGTCTGGGAAAGCTAGCTGAAGCCTGTCCTGAATTCCTCTGCCTTTTACAAGGCTCCTCCCAATGGCTGGGGCTTGATCTAGGTGGCTACCTTAGGTAGTCTCATTAATTATGAAGGTGTCAAACAGATACTCCTTGCCTTTGTAGCAAACACAGCTTTTACATCGAACCAGACAGCTTGCTGCTTCCCATGTGCTTGCTTGCTTTAGCCAGCCATAATTTAGGGCTGGGCTCATCTCTTTAAAAGGTCCTTATAAATCATAGTTCACCTCTGCTACTGAGCTGCGAGGAGCTTCATTCCTGACTGCAAGGGAAGCAAGAGCAGTCCTGGGGCTGGGAGAGATATGGAAGATCTCAGTGTAAATCTGCGTGGACAGAGAGGCAAGGTTAAAATTTCTCAGAACCGTGTATGGCTGAAACCTCAGAGTTAAAATTTCACTCACATAGGTTTCCCCATCAATGGAGTATGTTAAATCATGAGTGAAGCATCCTGACCACCCTTTAGGTTGCCTGGATCAGGGAAAGCAGAGTGTACATCAATATCATAGTGCCTCGGTATGTAACAGGTGTGAAATACGAGTTTCTTTCAGCTTTTCCCTGAGTTTTTGTTATATGGCTCATTTCAGAAGTGCTAATCCTTTGCTTTAGATAAGAAACAGTTTCACAGTGTGACAGATTTGACCCTGTCCCACAATCCTGAAGCAAGCGGCCTGGCTCACACCCCTAGCTACTTGCACAAGGGAGAACTGCACACACCATTAAAGGCAGCGGGATCAGGGCTGCTTTACACTGAAGAAGGGGTATGACACATGGCTGTCAGTGCCCATCCATGTCTTCCCTGATGAAGTCAGCCACAGGGAAATGGTAAGATATCGGTGACTTGTTTACAAAGCCCAGGTCTGCTGGGATTTGTGCTTGAAGTTTCTTACTTTTGCTGAAAACTGATCATGGAGACTTAGAAAGACAAGCTGTTTTTCCTGAATTTCCTGCTTATACAAAGCTTTCATTTAGTCCCAGGAATTTTATCACTACTCTGAGCAAAGCATAAGACTGGGTAATAAAATGGGAGCTCTAACTTTAAAGACACCACTGGCCTCCTCCTGCCTAGTGCACAGTTAATCCTAACAATACTTTGGAAGAAGATGCCTTTTTTAATTTTCTGAGTCGCTAAATTGTGCAGAGTATAATTTGTACATGCCTACTCTGAGTGTAGCCACGGTGCTTTTAAAAACCTTGAAGGAATCACTTGGTGGTTGCAATGAAGAATACACTTTTTGTCCATCAAACTTTTAAGCCATTTTTTTTCCCAGTAGATAAAACAGTAATGTTATTTTCTAGTCTCCTGGTTCTCACCTTGATCTGAAAAAAAAAAACGCAAGTCAAAGTTACTGGAAATTATAGGACATCATCTTGTTAGAAGGAAGGGAGTATTGCTGTCTTTGGGAGCCTGTTGCAGGCTGAAATGTTCCTAATAGTTTAAAATAAAATAAAATAAAATTAACCTTTTGACTACTTCATTGATTCTGTGAAGAACAGAGGGTATGGCTCGTTTCTTGTCCAAACCGTGGAAACCCCAAGAGGTGTCCCTGCCCTGGTGCGTCCAGTGCCGGGGCAAGTGGGTCTGCCCAGACTCACAAGCACTGCTCCTCACCTCTGTCACTGATCTGCTGATGGCCCGTCATCCCAGCGCTTCTTTTTTTAATAAACTTTAATTCAGGCAAAACGGAACAACCACAGACCACTGTGGGTTATGGTAGAAGAAGGAGAGAAATGATCTAATTTTTAAAACTGAAGGCACATGAGCACGCACACACACGGGGGCCCCCAGCCTGCCAGAGGTCCTTGCAGGCTCGGTGGAGGCCAGTTTCAGCTTCTTGATCCTCAGGCACCTCCAGTCACAGCGTAGAGGCTGCCCACAGGCAGCCCCGCACGATGCTGCTGTGGCCCCATCGCTGAAGTTGAGGCAGAGCAGATCTCCCCTCCGCCAGGCCTCCTGCCCTCTCCCCTCCCCAGGCCCCTGCCCAAATACACACAGCCTCTCCTGACAGCAAGGCCTCTCCTGCCTCTGGTGCAGGAGGCAGGGGGGACACGTCTGCCAAGCTCATACAAAATCCCTTCAGAGTGTGAACGCTCACCAGGATCCGCCCGCCTGGTTTGGGGCTCCTCTGTACTGCAAAGGGGTCAGAGGAATGACCAGCCAAATACACAAGGCACATCCTCTCCCTCTCGTGCCACAAGACTGGGTCCTCTGTGAGCAAGGCACAAAAAGCAGCATTATGTTTTTAAAATGTTGTTTTATGAGAACAAAAAGTAGGATTTGGATCGCAGTTGGAGTTTGGTGCACTACAGAAACCCACCATTGCCCTCCTTTTTTTAAAATTGCCACATTTGCAAGATGCTCCACATGCCTCTCTCCATTCTTCAGGCTGTGGTCTCCACAGCATCAAAAGGTCACAGACCGAAGGCCTGCAGACCACGTTCTTCAGAGAAGGTTTCCTTCCTGCTTCTCCAAGAAGCTGCTTAGCAGGCCCTGCCTGTGTGCCATGCCATAAGAGGTGACAGATTTTCAAGTTTTGTTTGTTCAACTTTCAAACACGGCCTTTTCTTCTGTGGAACTCAGGATGTATTTAACAGGAAACAATAAAGATGCAGGACAGTTTTGGAGAGGAAGTAGGACATTTTAGGTAGGCAAAAAATAATTTCTTATGCTGAAACTGGGTCAAAACACCACAGTGTTTACCATGGCTCTCAGGAAGAGTGCCATGGGGTTTTTTAATAACGACAAAAATTCAAGATCTCAGCATTGGGTCTCATCCCAAAAAGTAATACAGTTTCAGACCAAATGGAAACTAACCCAGCCTATAAATCAAGATGCAGCAGATGTAACCTGCTCAGTCCTGAGCCCAGTCACTTTTGGTCAGCTGAAGCTGATCTTCCAGACAGCATTGTTACGATTGAGCACTCACCTTCATCCCTTGCTGTCGCTTCCACCACTAATTATGCTCATTGTTTCAGCTGAAGCTAGTTTATCTTTTAAAATAATCTTCTAGATTATCTAGTTAATCCGGCTTCATCTTCTGGCCACTAGATCTTGTTACGTCTTTCTCTGCAAGGTCAAAGGCCTGTTAGCACCTACCGTTTTCTCCCCATGAAGGGACTTACTACACCAGTCACCTTGTAGTCTTCCTTTGGATACTCTAAGTGGACTGTGGTCCCTAAATTTGTCAAGGCCAGACCTTTTCCCCAGTCCTTAAATCATTTCCACGGTTCTTCTCCCTACCCTCGCCAGTTTTTCAACATCGTTTTCAAATGTGGATACCAGGTCTGGATGCAGCATCCCAAAGTAAAATTACATCCTCACTCCTACTCAGTATTTTCCTCATTATTTGTTCAAGTACATTAGCACTTTTGGTTACTACATTGCTCTGACAATTCTTGCTTGACTGCATGTCCACCTGGGCTCCTAAATCCTACTGCCCTCTCCTATATATTACACCAACTTCCATCAGATATCTTTAAGTGATACCAGAATACGTTGCAAACCTGTAACGAAGACCTCAAGCCTTTTGCAACATGTGGAGCAGAGACCACTTGAAACTGCTTCTCAAGCCCTCAGTTTCCTTCTCACCAGCCCACTGCAATAACCCTTGCCCTATATTTTAATACTGAATTCAGTGTGTTTGACACAACCCTGGAATGCCCAGTGTATACAGACTTAGGAACTAGAGGATCTGTGAGGAATGAAGTTCAGGACAGCTGGATAAGGGAGATCTGGAGCTGTAAGCACGCAGGAAGAGTTGAAATCCATTTTATGTTTCTGCAGCCTGTGCTCAGCTAAGGGTCGTGGTAATAGGGGGAGAGTGTAACTCCTAAATCCCTTCTTCTCTTGGAAAGGAGCAGAAATATTTTTGTGCAGGAACAGACAGTTAATTACCCAAGTTCTATACGGCAAATGTTACAGGGCTGGCGCGTGGCTCTGTCTAGCTTTGCAGCAAGAAAACCAAAACAAAGCAGCTACTTTGGCTCCTCACTTCACACCCAGGTCCTTGCCCTCTCACCATGCCCATGTAACGAAGTCCACCTCCAGTTCTGGAATCAGCCAAGCACCTCTTACTCCTTTGGGCAACCTGTCCAAGGCTGGTTCTCTCCGCTTTACCCAGGTCACCAACCCAAGCCCAGCAGCTGTTGCACCCTCACATACCTCCACAGCACTTGTACCACACCAGTATACACCCTCAATGCCATGCTGAAAAATACCACTCTGGACCACAGTAGGGATCTCAACTTATTTCATGCACTTTGAACAGAAAAAAAAATGACTATGGGTGAGGGTGACAGGAACACTACTAAGACAAAACCTGGGACCTAGGGAAGGCTGGAGCCCAGGGTAACACATGTGGCCAGGAGCAGGCTGCTCTTGAGGGGCTACCCAAGCAAATATGAGCCTTCTAGTATTGTTTGGTGGGGGAGCCTGAAGCAGATGCCTTGAGTCATTGGCCATTTAATTTTGTTATTTCCAGAGAAAAGGTGCTAAGGTGACAAGTGACTGTATGCCTTTTTTTCCCCCCAAATTTCAAGTCTGAAGCCTCATTCTGGTACTAGAGAGCTGCTCTGGGCTCGGTCTGGCTCGTTCAGCCTCACTAGTAACCGAGGCCCATGGTCAAACTCTTTCTTTGTTCTTTCTCAGCCCATCCCAGGGGCTGTCACTGAAGAGAAACAGGGATAAGTGAGGAAAGCATCTGGCCAGGCTGTCCATCAGTATCAGAGCTATTGATGATGTATGAGCCAGAGCAAAGTCCAGCTCACACACCCAGAGCTGTGCTGGCTCAGCAGGACTAAAAGGCAAAATTTAAAAAAAAAAAAAATAAAAAAGAGAAACCTTTATTTTGTCAAGCAGTAGCTGCTCCAGCAATTGGTACACTTGGAGACCACTTTTGATGAGTAGGGAGGTACTGTTCTTACAGTCTTTTTCTATGTAAAATCGTAACACAGAACCTGGCTTTGAGGCCTCGTCATCTGTAGAGTAAGGCAACATGGTACTGCACCCCCCCCGCCTCTTGCAGAGGGATAAAAACCTGATTTAGCTCTGCTTCTGATCCAACAAGGCAGTGTTTCATTCTTGATGTTTTTGCTGACAAGAAATAATGGGAAACACCTTCCCTAGGAAAGATTGTTTTTTCTTTTTTTTTCCTTTTTTTTCCCCTACCGATATCTCCTAAAAGAGCATTTTCAGACTCAGATCCAAGAGGAGTCTTTTCACATAGGGCATCTTTTTATGCCCCCTGTAAGATTTGTTATCTGCAGGAACCACCCTAAGCCAGACCGTGGGTTAAGGTGGTGCTGAGAAGGCCGCAGGGCCTGCTGGGAGCCCTCTTACATTGTGCTGTAGGGTTTCAAAGCAGCATGGCCTTTCACAGGCTGCTGGCAAGAGCAGCCAGATGACTTTTTCTGCTGGGTCAGCAGCCCAAAACCGGGACACGCTGGTGTAAACCTCCTGTTTTATGGTAACTCCGAGCAACACAGCTCTGACATACCCTGGCAGTGAGTTTTGTGCTAGGCTTTTCAGAAGTGGCACACCAAAATTCACCCCTGGCAAGAAAAAAGGAAAGAAAAGGATGTTGACCCCAGCTAAGGCTGAACACTCTTCAACACCAGTCAGCAACAGCTTTTTTTATCCATTTAAGTGTCAACACTAGAAAATCACGGAAAACAGCATTTTAACCAACAAATGCTTCAAAAGGGACGATATTCACACACTCTTCTACACCTTTTGCTTTTTAAACCCAATGTTTCTCTGCATGGCTCACTTTGCACTTAGATAGGGATTTATTTTTGTAAATCACAAGATCCAAGCCCACGTGGCCCCAAGGCTAGCAAGGCTGGGGTAGCCGGCCACGTCAACCCCCAGGGAGCAAAGATGTGAGGTGTCCCAGCACCAAGGCTGGCGTGACAGGCTCACTGGCAAGGGTGAGGGGTCCCCACTCCTTGTTGGCCAGAGCAGCCCAAACCCCAGGCGAGGCTTGGCCTGACCCCTTTTTGCTAGAAGCCGTTCCCCTCCCAGGGTTGTGCTGCAGAATTCATCCCGCGGTCCTCACGACACCCAGGGTAAGGAGACGGCCTCGACTCTCTGGGTTGGAAAACCAAGTGGCAGATTCTCAGCTGGTGCAAATCAGCATAGCTTCACTGGAGGCCAAGGAGCTATCCAAATTCACCCCAAATGAAAGTCTGGCTCAGAGAGGCAGAGACGTGTTGCAGCCACTCCATGGGTTGACAGCAGCGCTGGGCACAGGGGTTGGGCATCCCTGCCTCCCGGTCCAACAGTACTGCCGACGTAGCTGGAAATCCCATGCAGCGTTGTCTTGCTCCGATCAGCCGAGCAATGCAGAGGACTGGTCCTCAGAGCCAGCGAAAGGTTTTCCACTTCCCTCAGTAGCTAAAATTCACTGTCTTCTCCTTTCAGCAGCAGTGCCTTCAGTTTTTGCTGCCTTTCACCTTCAGCCACCAAAGGATGCCAGCGGGCACACGATGGCTCTGCCACCCAGTTGGCTTTATCCAGTTACATCTGCAGTGGGTGACAGGCAGATCTTTGCACACACAGGGGACCTGGGTGAGACCCTTTAGCTATGGTGTGAAGGCCAAGCAAAACCATGACAGTCCTCACAAGGCATGGGATCAGTTCCCCAGACTTTCATCAGAAAAACCTCCCACGTGCCCTTGAGGGGCTTGTGTTGGTAGGAGCAGGGCCTTGGTTTTACATACCATCAGAAGGCATAGTGAGGGGAGCTGCAGAAAAGCCGCGGGCAATGCAGACTTAGCTAGCCAGAGCAGGCACCTCAGCTGAAGACCTTCCTTGCAGCCGTCAGACACACTGCCCATAGCAGGTACATTTCCATAGCTTTTAATGTAGCTTAACAATTGCAATGGAGACAAAGGAGAAGGCACAGTGTACAGGAAAAAAAAAATCCCAAAATGATACCCTTTTATTTGTAAAGCTCTGATGAAACAACTTTCCAAATGACATCCCACTTAAAAAACAATGGAAACCAACCTAACTATGTGTCAGTCACACTATACAGATTGCATCCTACATTTTCAAGATGCCTAAATATCTCATGGAGTATTTACATATGTATCAGTTAGGTAGTAAAGTTTCATTGCGATTTGTTTCTTTCCAGCACATACTTATTCAATGGCAAAAAAAACCTGGGGATGCATTTGCATTTTTGTACAATACTTCTGAGCAAACAGCTAGGGCAATTTTCCTGAGAGAAGGCTTGTTCTTTGAAACTCTTGCTTTAACAACTGGAAATACAGAAAGTGGATGGGTTTTTGTTGCGCTAAAAAGCCTAAGGATGCCTAGTTAAGTTTTTCTTTTAAATTATTTACGTACCATTAAGTTAAAATGTTTACATTCATTCATTCATATAAAAACCGTTGTTAAATCTTATGCAAATGATTTAACACTGATTGCTGCAACGCAAATTGCACTTCTTTAAAAAATTATTGTATATATGGAAGAAAAATATCAGATTGCTACCCTGTTTACAAATTTCGACTGACTCTACACAGTTCAGCCAGAAAATACGAACTTTCATAAACCTCAGTCACAGTGTACTTTGAAAGTGATATTGCAGTCTTGCAAAGTGAGTAAATATTTTAAACCAAAAACAAAAAAAACCCCAAAATCGCCTTAACAAGCTGGACCTTGTGAGACTTGTACCAAACGTTGTGATTTCTTCCAGGGGCATAGCTGGGTTCTGAAGAGCAGAACAAGGCACACTGAAGATGGAGGGCACAGGAGGAGAGGACCGATGGGGCGAAGACATCAAATGTTTGGTGCGAGACATCTGCGCCAACTCAAGCAGTACGCACTTCTGACGCTTGTTAAAAAGTATCTCACTATCTCGAGTAATTAAAGCCTTTGGTACTCCCTCCCCGACATTGACAACTTCCACCAAATTCTTGGGGGAGAAGGCGATGAGAGAGTGAAAACAACTACACATCAGAAAGGCAGCGCTGCTGGTTAAGTCGAGGATGTATTTCTGGAATCTATCAATAGGTCTAGGTTTATCTCTTCTTTTTTTTTGTTTTTTTTCTTTTTTTTTTTTTGAGAGCATAAGGCGGCATTAGCTATCCCCCGGGGGGCATTTGCTTTCCCTATATTTTTCTTGCATAGATCAGGAACTGGATGCTTCGGCAGAGCCTCTTTTGGAGGCTGAAAAACACCTCTGCCGCCAAGGCACGGAAACATTTTCAGAGGAATGGTCTTTGCCAGCACTCTCGCTGCCGCCACAACCGCTCCACAGAAGAAACCGTGCGCGGACCTCTGGGGGCTGCCGCGTAGCACCAGGATCCAGCTTCCCTCGCACCGGGTCACGCCAGAGCCAGGGCACACCAGGGATCCTGTCTCACGGATGCCGTCACTTCGGCCGTGGAGGTCAGGCTGACTCCTGTGTACAGCCCGTCTTGACCTGAATACTTAAGGTTGCTGTTTTCAGGACTGGTGCTCTCTCCTGGGCCAGACATCACCGACGAGCTCGCCTGGAGGGGGAGGAAGAGCAAAGAGAGATTTCACTGAGCGGGTGAGCTTTGCACGCAGCGGGGCATGGGTAGGAGCACAGCAGGCTTGGGGCACAGCCGCTGTCCCAGGATTTCTGTGGAAAGCCAGGGTCTGCCCCCAGCTTGCCCCTGTGCCTCGAAATCCTGAAACTGAAAAAATGTCTCAGGGTCAGCCCACTCATTCAGCCTCGCTGATGGGAGTGATATCTGCGTTTGGAGATCAGCATGCTGTTATCTTCACAGCAAGGTGGAAAAGCAAGCACGTGATGTGCAGAAAAACCTGGAAATTAGACCATGATGAAGGAGGCAATGTGCGTGTGTCCCGCTGCCCCCTACTGAAGGGACACAGATGCCAACACCAAAAATGTGACCCAGGAGTAGTGGCACCTATAGTTTTGCTTCCCTGGTGGGAGAAGCCCAATACATCCCAATTCTCTAGCAGTGGGTGCGGAGCACCTCCTGGAAATCACCCTTCTTTGGCTCCCTCAGACCTTCAAATGCCTAAAATCATTCCTCAACCTTCAAAACGCTAGCCACAACCACTTCATCCCTGTAAGACTGGCCACTAAAGGGGATGCTCCTTTCATCTCAAGTGGAGAAAGGCTATGCCTTTGAACCAGGAGCCTTTTTGTTCCACCACCTACATGCACAAGGCAATGCACAGGGGAGCCCCAGTAGGCACAAAGATGAACCTCTGAGCTGCACTGGAACCTGTCCATTTATTTTAACAGAGAAATGGAGAGTTACAAAGACAAAGAAACGATCATTTTTTCCATGAGGCTGACCAGATCCGCCAAAGAGGAAAAATTCACAGTGCCAGACAGAGAAGGGGCAACGTTTTCACCTGATAAAGGAAATGTTTAAGAGCTGACTTCATGCAAAATTAACTCTTGGATATGTCAACTTTAAAACCTTAATTTAGTTGTTAATGGATAGTCTTCGGATGAGATTCCTTAAAAAGAAAAAAAAAAAAAAAGACTCTCCTAAACTGTGACTGCAGAAGCTTCCTGCTTGCTGTTTAAGTGAAAAGTAGACATATTTAATCATTTTACAAGAGTAGAGCTCTTGGCTCTCCTGGAGCCATGCCAAGCTAGCAGTCCTGACATAGGAAAAGCAAGGCTTCATTTATTTGAAGGTAATTTCCAAACGGTGCTGTGCAGGGTTCTTGTTGCTGTGCTTAAACCAGGGAAAACCTCACCTTCTGAAAGAGATACTCATTGCCAGCAGTCACTTTTGTCTGAAATAACCCGGACTCCAATATTTTCTTTAGCTGTTATTAAAATGGTTGATTGCTGCTATTCTTCCACCCAGTCATCAACCAGGATCCCGCTCCGTCAGGTGCTACCCAGAAATGCAGAGATGGAAGAAACAACTGCTTGCCCTCAAAAACCAGCCAAAATAGCTCTAAACCTAAGAAATATGTTTTGTCACTCTCTCAAATACACAACTGACAATCAGTGACTACAAATCTCCGTATCCTCTTTCCCTGTGACTATGCACAGAGAATTCAGTGAGGCAGGTTTCATGCTAACCTTTGGGTCTGGTTTTGGTCTTGCATCAGCCTAGTTTTTCAAAAAGGCTTTTTTTATTTCTAATACATCAAATAGACTCCTGTTAGCACAAAAGACATCATTTTTAACAGCTTGAGTCTCCCCACAGTGGAAGAAGGGTTTAAATAGAGTTGAGCAGTGTTTGCTCAACCTGAGCTAAAAATACTAGGAGCTGCTTTGAAAGGTTCCCGTTTGCCCATATTTGCCGCTGTTGTTCCGGTAGGCAAATATCTTATCACTACCTGTTTTTTCTGGGCTTGGAAAGTGTAGTTCACCCTTTTCCTGATTCAGCCCTACAAAGGTGGGGCACAGGGACCTGCAGTTTCCATATGGGGTTATCAGCTACCCCTCCCTCAGGCACCCCAGAAGGGAGGACACGGAGGCACGTCCTGTTTGAAGACTGCCCATCCCTGCCCAACCAAGGCCGGATCCTGGCTCCATTGAGCCGGGGCGGGCAGGACCTGGGCAGGACCGCCGGGCCTGGAAACCCCACCCCGGTAATGTCATGACAAATCCAGGCAGCTCGGGCAGCTCCCAAAGTGAGACATGGAAAACAAACTTTAGCTCATGAAAAGGACGTGGCTGAATCACGGCTCTGCTCCCGAGCCTGCCTACCTCTGCTCTTACTTCTCCAGCTTTAAGGGATGAAAGATGACAGAAGCTACAGTTAGTTATTAAAGGACATTTGTCAGCTGGAATAAATAAGCTGAACAATGCTGCTGAAGTCAATGAGCTCTTCTAATTCACAACAGCTGGGTCTATCAATAAAAAGGTAATGGATTTATTTTTATTGCTGAAATCTGATAATAGGACAGATAATCAACTGAAGCTCAGCTTCCTGAGGAAAAAATGAATGGAGCTTGCTGGGAAGAGCTTGCCTCCCAAACAAAAAGAGGAAGGTTGCATTTGTATCTGCAAAGGTGGTTTAAGGATCCCTTCTTTTTACCCAAACCAGCAGGAGCTGAACATGGGGCAGCCCCCAGGCAGGTTGTCTGGATCAGAGATGGCCTCTCTGTAGAGGACCTGCCCACCACGCTCACAGGGAGACCTCAGCCAGAGCCACACAGGGACTTAGACACCTACATCCTACCTGACCCTGCCAGCGGCACCCCAGAGCCAAATTCACCCGCACTGAAGCTGGCCCAGATCAAAACCAGGCTGCTGAGCCTGTGCTGGCCAGCACTTGGGGAACAGCACCAGCATCTCTGGCTGAAGGACTCCTTCTTTCTTCCACCTGCTCCTTCCTGCACTGTCTGTCCACCACAGAGAGCGGGAGGGACACCCCCACACCCGGCTTCCCCCCACACCTCTGCAGCCGAGAGGCAAAAGCTCTGGGCAAGGAGTTGTGCTAACAGCTGGAGGGGGTGTCGAGTAGCCTTGATCCAGACCTTTGCTCTATCAGATAGACCTTTGCTCCATCTGCTTCACAGGTTCAAAATGCGCCACAAATTTTGGACATTACGCTAGGTCTGTAGTAAGCTGAGTCTCAGCTGATACTCCCTTCCTCTTCTGTTAGCCTAGTTGTTTCACTACACTTAAATGATAACCGAAGTCAGCTGAAACACACTTGCAAAAACTTCATTTGCATATAACGTGTTGTGGTAAACTGTGGTGAAGTCCTTAATTTTCCAGCCTCCGCCTCCCTGCAATAACTGCCATCCCCACCAAGAGGACTTTCTCCCAATACTGTCACTCCCTGGTTTCTGAAGAGCAAGTCTCAGGACTGCAAAACCACAGGGTTTTTTCTGAATTAGTGACCCTCTTACTACGCAAAGTTGACATCTCTTGCAAGTCTAATTGATCCTTTGTTTATATTGCAGACGTATAAGTTTACATATCTTCTAATCTCTCCTTTGTATTATAGCAACATAAAACTGTGGTTAATACTTCATTAATTTCCTAAGAGAGGCAACTTCCAGCGTGGCTTGGGAAAAGCTGATGACACCTCTGCTGTCAAGGGCTGTATGAGTAATTGGCTTTATTGCTTCGGCAATAAAACAAAACCAAGCAAAATGTATGTGTCCATATGCATATAGAAGTTTTGGGTAGAACCAAAAATACTCTTTTTCCTTGGTTTTCCCTGCTGAAACAAAAAAGCTGGATTGCTTTGGTCTGTTTGATGCAAAATGAAATGCTTTCTTTTGGATGTGTACACGAAGCAAAGAAAATGAATGTCTGATTTTATGAAATTGAGTGGGGAGAAGAAAGCAGCATCCTATTTTGTCCAGGAGTGGGGACTAACACAGAAGAGACCAAGAGAAGATTTAAAGTGGAGTATCAGATCTCCCAGCGTAATACCCTGACTACCAGACTATCTGGTATTTTAGGTTGCCATGTTCTTCATGCCTCCTGTTGATCTTATTCCACCTGGTTTAGATAAATATTTACTCATACCAGGACTGAGGCACCGTGTTCCCATTTTCCAGGTGAAAGTCCTAACAACCATGCTCGTGAGCCTTTCTCATGGAAACTGTCCCAACGGCTAGGAAATTATTCTATACCAACTGAAATCTTACCATCAGATAGCCCGAAGGACCCTTGGCCATTCAACTTTCTAACATCCAGGTAGTTAGGAGGCGTTTTTTTAAGACTCTGAGTCTCTGGGTTCACCCAGACTCTAGGAGATACTGTATGGAGGCTGATTCCCTGTTGCCTGTATGAATGTCCTACCAATCTGCTGCCTTTAAAGGAGCGAAGAACACCTCCTCTAACCATCTCATGAACCCTCTTCTGAAAACACAACAAAGCGAATGCAGGAGAAGCTATACAGTGAATTCAGCCCAGGTTGTCGGACATTTTGGGGACAGTTAAAACTGCGTTTTCCTGCTAGCTCACCACCTGCCGAGGCCGTTTCAGTCAGCTCTCCCACTTCCCAGCCTACAACACTGAAGAGCCCATCCTGAACCACTTCTCAAGGTAAACCTGCAGGGGAAGTAAGCACTAGTTTTAACTGCAAGACAACTGTCCTAAGTTATGCTATGGTGTATGATTATGGTCCTTCTGAGCAAGCTCCAAACTGGAGGCAAAGGGCACAGTAGAGTCTTCTGAAAGAAGAGCTCCCCTGGTGCTGCTGAGCCTTTACTGACATCAGCCCCGGCTCATGGAGCCTCCATGTTCTCCCATAAAAAGCAGATTTTACAGCAGTTTTCATACTGCCTTTTATCCTAATAAGGGAATAAAGTCCTTCTGGTAATCACACCAGTGGAGCCCCTGCATGGAAATGGATGGGTGTGTGCTACAGACCGTGCCCTTCGTTTAGCAAATTATTCTGCACAGCTTTCCTCTGTACAGTTTCAGCAGCATCAAAGGGAGAGCAGGTATAGATGCAGATGCAGGCTGTCTGAAATCTTCAAATCTTCTTTTTATGGGGATGTAAGGCAACTTCATATATCATGCAGCTGGACCTTTTCCATATTAGTAACACAGGACACCCAGTACTTATACTGCTTAGGAAAACAGAAATAGGCCTAAATCCTAGATCCAGATGTGAATTTGGCAAATAACCCCTTTACAATGGGACAACAAAATATCTACGATCCAAACACTTCTACATTTTGGGATGTTTGAAATCAACTTTGCACCCACATCAATTCATTAATCGTATCTTTTAAATGTTTAAACTTCAGCTAGAACATAAAATCAACATTTAAGGTTCTTGCTAATTTGTCTCAAAATTGGCATCATATAAGATTCCCTTCGTGAAATGAATAGTCTCAAAGACATTTCCAAGAGTAATTGCTGCCCTTCTCTTTTTCTGCCCTCGCCTCTTTATTTTACTTTAAAAGAGATAAAGAAAGGTAGGGCAAAAAGTGAGTATTACTGACACGAATGAATTCTGCTGAATTTCATTTCCATTAGATTTCTACATAACTGGGAACTCTTTTGGCAGCCTCCCATAAAAGGCATAATAAATTGCTTTTGTACCAGTAGAGGAATTCATTTTCTCTGTTTCATTTAGCAACAACATTGCTGTGAATTTCAGACAACAGTTTCTAAAACGTCATCAGATTTCTCTGCCTAATGTCAATTTGGCATTTTTCCCCTCTTCACAGAATAAGAGCTGAAGAAGCAAAAACAGAGCAAAACAAAAACAAGTTGCCATGCCGGTTGTGTAACGCGTGGCGAATGAGCCAGGTTTGCTCTTACAGCAGGTGCCCCTGTTTCGGCAACGTGACCAGCAGCGCTGGCCAGAATTGACGCCATTCTCATTAATGAGACCAAAGACTATAGAGAGCCTGGATTCATCCATCTGAGGGATTTTCTCCCTCCTGACACAGCCTGGAGAAGTTTATTCTCCTTGTGCAAAGCCATTGCCTATTCCAAGAATAAATACAAACCTTTGGGCTATCGATGGGTCAACTCAAATGAAAAAAAAAATCAAGGAAAATAGAAGTCTAGTAGAGTATCTTTGCTTTGGCATGTGATCAGATTACAGGCTGCCTTGCTCTAAAATGCTGACATCCTTTCACTCCCGACAACTTCAATGGCCCTTATGAGCGCTCAGTCCCTCCCACGGGATTTAGGCCCATAAGAAATTATTTCGCTTCCTTCGCAGCTAGTGATCACGTTCCCAAATGATGTCTGGGGCAACGGGAACCAGTCTTAACAGCCACTGCTTTCTACTTTCAACCTCCAGTCTTCCCCGTCCTCATCCCATTGAATTGCTGATGCTTGGGCAAAGCCAGGACCCCAAGGGAAGGATGTGGCCATGCCCACGCCATGACCTGACAACAGCTCCCCTGCAAATCCCATCCTCATTTACATACATTTGGGGCTGGGGTGTATGGGTGGGAGATCACTGGCCCCTCATGTAAGGTCAGGGAGAGTTAAGGGGATGCCCATATGTCTGGTCGCTACATCAGCGCATTTCACAGCCTCCCTCCATCGCTTCGTTTTATTGAAATTTTTCACAAGAGGTAATTTGCAAGTGCTTTGCATATGCAGTGCACATCTGATCGAATCACGGTGGGGAAAAGGCTGTGCAAGATGTTACTGTGCTGCCTGCTGGATACAAGGGGATAGATTTCCCCAGTCCTCATGCATGTGTCCTCTCCCAGCCTGATCTACTATGGAAAAATCAGGGAGAACTGAAGTGCTGGCACTGGGGGACGCCGTCGTGTAATTAAGAGCAGCCTCAGTGTCCCTGGGAGTTGCTCTGAGTTGCTAACAGCTCTCAACTAGCCTTTTGGCTCACAAATCGTGCCCCCACCCCATTCTCCTCTGGAACCCACACAGCTCCACCTGGCAAAATTATATTACAAATGGTACTATTAAAATTATAACATAAAGATTATTAATAACAGGTTTGATAAGCTCTCCTAGGGAGGAGGGCTACAGAAAGGAAGACAGGTTTTAGCCAGCCAAGAAAGCAACAGCATAGGGGAAACGGGATTTTGTCTACACGGCCTCTCCTTCCCTGAGCAGCACATGGCTGCCCTGCCTGCAGCCTGCACCGCTGCCTCGGCCCCAGCTGGGATCGTGCTTCTAATTCTGTCCATTAGACAAATCCCATGACATTCCTCAGATCGGGAGTCCTGCTTCAGGCAATCAAAGGAAAAATTACGGAAAATTTGGCTGCATTTTTTCCTTTGCAAATATTAGGGGAGAGCCTAAAATGGTGCCTAGCAGTTCACCGGGGGGAGCCTGAAACCCTGTAACAGTTCACTTTTGGGTTAGTGTTTCTCTCTTTTTGATGGGATCTGTTTATTTTATCGGAGTGACAGGGTTTTCTCATGTCAAAGACAAGGCCTTTTAATAATGTCCTTGTCTGGCAGTATCCAAACCCAAAACCCAGTACCTCTGAAACCGGGTGGCCCTGTCAGTCCACGAACAATCTCATTTGCTGAAATTGGGTTTTTTCCTCCCCTTCTACAATGAAACTTTGTACGTCTGGAATTAAACTATTGAAAGGAATTTGGATGTGGGAATGTCGAGACATATTGAAAAATAGTTATTATAAACAATGTCTTCTTTTTATTAATAAAGAGGTAGAGAAAGCCACATTAGGAAAGCTTTTCAAAGAAATTATGTGGCAGATTAAAGGATACAGAAGGCCTGAAGAGTGAGTGAGGATAGGGATATGTATAGCCAAGGGGTTAGAAATTAATCTACATTAAGCTTCGCAACTGTAGCAGTAGTATTTGTTATAACACATGCTAACTGAGTGAAGAAAGGAAGTTTGAGATGGTTTGAGTACATGATGTAAAATAAGGATCAAAACTAAAGCAGGGGATGATTAGCGCTCCTCTGGTGCTCCTCTGGAGCTCAGTGCTGCCAGATGCTGAGCATCTGGCCCCTGAAGAGCCCTGTGCAAGGAGAGGGCGGATCCCCTGCAGACTGCAATCAGCGGGGCTCCCCAGCCTGGTTTCAGCTGGGTCTGGGTTTAAGTGCACACCTTAGTTTAAAACAAAAGACTTTATGTTTCCCTCCATACAGCAGGATAACGTTTTGCTGGTGTTTACCACTCATTTGGGATAATGCATACAAATGCATAGATATATTAGACAGCTTTTGGAAAACCATGACAGCATCAGTGCCTTGAATTATAAATTCAGATCGTTTCAGAAAAAGAGTTACATGCACAATTGTTTCTTGAAAGGATCAATTGGGCATGACTTATTATCTTTGCTCCAGAAGAAAACCTTTGAAATAGAAGAATCTGAACGTTTCAAAACAAAGTGTCTGGGGTTAAGTCATGGTTAACTTAATCATAAAAATTATATAGATCTTAATTAAGAGGTTTGTAAAGTACTTCAGCGTGTCAATGTGTTTACAGCTATATGTAATATCCTCTGAAAATCTTGTTCCAGTATCAGCTAACAAAACTGGAAAGTTTGTTTAGATTATTGTTCTGCTAGATAAGATAAAAGCTGCGATAACATTGCACAGTGACCAGCCTGCCTACAGACACAGACACCAGCTTATGGCTTACCCCAGAGGCTGCAGTCTGTGTGCTGGGAGAAGCGGTTTTGCTACAGTCGTCTGAGTTAGTAGAAGATGTGGATGTTGGAGTCATAGGAACCGCAGTAGTACTGTTACCTGAAAGATTGGGAACCGGTATTAAAAACAAATATTTTCCAGCCAGGGGAAAAAAACCTCTTGCTGCTCAACTGTCTTATCTTTTTATATTTACCAGAGCATGCCTTTGACTTATTTATGTTCTTAGGTTTTCGCTTCCTGGTCTGAATTCCTTCTTTTTTCATAGCAAGAGGTCGGGGAACCTGAAAAAATTAAATTTTCACACTGATCATAGAGTTGTATATATACTCTAACACCAAAAATCAAGCTACACTACAAGATCAAACGGTGGTGTTGAAAACGCTTACTGAAGTCATGTATAGCAAGTCAATTTTTCCTGTGTCACGACAGCGATTCCAAAAAAACCTTTGCAATTTCTCTGGGCAAAGCAATGAATTGTTTCAAGGGGAGTTTGGTCTGAATAAAGAAAGCAGGGAAACTTTTTTCTTGATGTGGCCTAAACAGTTTTACCAACACCTCAGTCAGTCCATAGATAAACAGCACACTTTTAGGGAAAAACAGCATTGTTTGGTCCTACGTCGTACAAAATTAAATTGGACAGGGTGTATCTGATCCCTGGCTCCTTATTCCAGTCGGTCAGTTAGGAATTATCTCCCGTGGCTGATTCTGGAAAGCAAGAATGCATACGAGGGGAAAAAATACTCCTCTTCCTGTGGACCAGCTACACAAACCAGATCATCGGCAGAGAGTGTCTTAGGACAGAAGCTTTAGGCCATGATCAGTTTAGCATTTGTTCTTATAAGCAGTTTTGCTCGTGATACAGCTTTATAGTATCCAAATTTATATTTATAGGGAAAATGTGCTCAAAAATCAGCTTTGTGTTCTGTGTCATCACAATGATAATCATTATACGGAAAACATCGGTTTAAAATATATTTTAACGAGTTTGGGGAAAGACAAATCAGACATATACTTATTATCATTATAATGTTTAAACCTGGGATATAATTTACTTTTTCCTTGAGGACCAGACCAAGTCCCAGTCAGTCCTAATGCCCTTGTTCGTCAAACACTTGTGCCTGATTGTAACTTAATCCACAGGGGCATAACAGGCTCCAAGTCTTACCCAAAACATATGCCAGCACATTCAGGATAGAGCTATTTTCTTCCTCTATTATTGCCTAGCAAAGGCTGGAATGACATTTAAAGTTTTGCTGGCATAGCTATGGCTTGAATTACATTTAAATTTTTGCTGGCATAGCTATGTCTGTCCATGAAAAACTGTCTTATTAAAGGTCTAGGGTATTTCCCCTCCCCCCCCNCCCCCCCCCCCCCCCCCACTGAAGAGCTGGTTTAAATCCCGGTGGCAAAAAGTCCTCTGCCACTCAGCCAGAGCTGGTTTCTTTGTACAGAAAGAGAGAGCTACAATGTCAAACACATAGGTTGTCAAAAGCATAACTTGCTAAAACGGTATAACCATTTTCTAATGCCAGGCATTTTTCAGTCATTTTATCCCTTTTTTTTTAACTCTGCGGTCCAAACCATGAGCCAAGACCATTAGCATCAACAGAAACATTGCCCTGACTTGAGGAAGCCCCATGTCACCCCCCAAAGCCACTGGGCGCCCGCCGGCGGGAGGACCGGCTCTTTCCCGAAGGAGCATCAGAGCTGGTGGGGAATTTCCCGTGGCGAAGTGGCCGCTTACCCCGTGGAGCTTCATGTAGAGGCCGCAGGCGTTGCAGACGGGCTCGCCCTCCGCGTTCCTGCGCCACAGGGTGGTGGTCGTGGTGTGGCAGTTGGCACAGGACAAGCCCAGCCGCCGGGACGAGGGCTAGAGGCAAGCGTAGGCAAACACAGGCGTAAGCAGGCGGGCAGGAGCAAATGATTTATGTCTTTACGGTTTGTAAGAAGTGCTTTAACACGCAGCGGGGATGGTAGGAGGTTTTTTTATAGCATCTATCAGCGACATCCCAGAATTAAAACCAGATTATCCTCATTTCAGAGACTGGAAAGCTGATGTGAAGAGGCACTGCGAGTCTGCAACTCCGGGCAGTTGCAGCAGAGGCAAAATTCACATTTTGGGAGCTGCTGACCCAGGGACCTCTGTTCAGACCACTGGGCACTGGCTCTTCCTCCAGCGGGACAGCTAGGAAACATCTCCACTACAGCTCCATCCAGCTGAGGAGAAGGCACATCGCTCCTGTGCTACCTCTCCACCCGGTTCAACGCCCTCTTCCCTGTGTGGTGGGCAAGGAGGCAGCTCTGAACCTGCCACCGATAATCCCGACTCATCAGAAAAATCAGCTCCTTTAATCACCCTCCCTCGGTGGCATCATGGCTGGGGAAAAAAAACTTTACTGGGTGCCAGGGGCGTAACACATACAATGGCGGCATCTTTATAAAAAGGTCTTTTTTATCATCACCCATTTTATCCTTGTGCGAAAAACAAGGTGCCTCGGGAGCGTGTTTTACAGAACAGAGTCTCCTCTCGGCCAGCAGAAAAGCTGGTGGGTGACAACAAGGTCCCCACTGCAAACAAGCCATTTATGACACTCTTCCGTGGAGTTTGGAGCCAAGATGAAGCAACCTTGTATCAGAAATAACCGTATAACCCAGAGCTTTATGGCTGCAGGCTGTATATCATAAGTGAAGGCAGTCCTCATAAACATGTGAAATGAAGGCGAATGGGTTATAAAAGTCCCTGTAACAAGTGATCTCTTCTACGTTCATCACGAGCAAAGAATTCCAGCTACATCATAAATCTAGTCTTTTTCAAAGTATCGCATTGTCAAAAAAATATAAAAAAATCTGTGCCTAGCTCTGTGTCTGGCAGCTGAACAAGTTTACACGGAGCAGTCAGTTTTAGAGGATTGCATTAATCTTATTCTGACTATAAAGCGCCCATAACCGAAATTACTAACTTAAGGGTACAATGCCCTTCCTCTTGAATCATTTACTGCTGGGTTGTTAGATGTAACTCAGTCACCTTTGATATCGCAGAGCTGCCTGCCACTTGGGAAAGTGATAAAAATGTTTTGAGAATGAAGAATATTCCAGAGTAATAACCGAGTTTCTTGAATTTTATCTGTTCGAGTTTCTTTAGCAGTAAGCTGTTGTCTTACACCGCAGCTCAGAGAGAACTCCAGATTAAATACGAATTTTGTAACTTTGAATCAGTAATCCATTATTAATTGCACAGCAAAAAAACCCCAGCCAAGTGTAATATAGGCTGAAGTACACGCATATACTTTTTAATCTTAAAAGTGCAGGTCTTGTGAAAACAGAATTTTTGACTTTGTTATTAAATACGTATGCACACAGCGTCCAAACTGCGCTCCTCGATTCCATACGAGTTTGACATGGATCGGGTAAAAAAAGCCAATCTTAACACATATGCTTAATTTTCTTTCTTTGCAAGTGAAATGCTGTCAGACGTTTCACTCTGTTAAATCTTTCTTTCTTTTGTATGCAGTCTGGTATAAATCTTCATACATTTTATTTCAATAGCTTTTGCTCTTTGCCGTATCTAAACAAATGGGGAGTTTTTTGGCATGTTTTGAAGCTAAAATGACTTTTCTGCTGCAGGAATTTTATCAGAAACTTTGGTGCAATCTAAACACGTTTAGCATTTTCAAAACATTTTCCCTTCTCACCTACATATTTCCAACTGTATGAACACACAGTCATGGTTGATTTATAGTTATGGCCAGGGTACTCGGTAGGGATTGTTACACAGAGCTATTTCAGAGTTATTTCACCAAGGTGTCAGGCTGAAATCGGGCTGCAGTTTGACTCTGGTTTAGTCTCCTCACCCCCACCCCTCCTTCAAAAACAAAAGAAAAGAAACACAGAAATGCCAGAGCCAGGTATCAGCTACTTGAAATCTGCATTGGGCCAGGGTGCCATGGCCAGTCGAGCTCTGACACTTCAGACAAGCGGCAGATCTGGCCCGTCTGCTGCGTTTGTCCCCAGTAATGAGATAATATCTTGTGTCATGAAATTTAGTGGACGACCAGCTAGAAAAAAATGGGCACCCAGCAGTAATTAACCTCTGGCTTAAAGTTAAATTATCTGTTCGGCTTAAAGTTAAATTATCTGTTCGGCTTAAAGAAAGGTCTTTAAGCAGAGGTGGGGTTGGTTCATGACTGCTTACTGTCTGATCATCGCGTGTGTGGTTTTTGGTCCTCCCTCCCCCCCCATAAGGGCATTAAATTCGAACGGTTGTGAAATAAAGAACGGGATGTGTTTTAACGCTAGAAAAACAGGCACGGAGCAAAGCAGCTGGCGTGATTGAAAGGGGCTTGAAAGGCTGATGGGTTTGATACACTGTCTCCATACACAAGGGTCCAAACATCAGCTTGGATTATACTGGCCTGATTTATTGTGGCTCGCTCGGTAACAGCCATTACTGAAGAGCGTATTCTTTCTCTCTGCTGATCTCCACCCAGATTTGCTAAACATAATGCGCAGTTCCCGCTTGTTAAATTTTCTACTATTCAGTGCCAGCCTGAGTTATAAACAGGGGTTCTGGTTTGTACTATTTATTTCCCCCCCTCTAGTTTTAGGAGTATATTTTTAGAAAAATTGCCGCTCATTTCTTAGGAGTAAAACAAAACAAAGGCTATTATCATTGTTTAAACAATTGGTTTTCTTTGACTTATATACAAAACTTGCTTACATTCCCAAGGATCGAGCTCTCAGCAAACAAAGCAGGTCTGGAGAAATTCCTAGCCCTCTGAACAAACACTTTCCAACCTTGATTTTTTTTTTCTGTTGGAAACATCCAACATCAGCAGCAGCTGCACGAATTTCTTCCAAGCCACCGATGCTCCCTCACTGACAGGGT
Organism: Balaeniceps rex; assembly: GCA_013401315.1. Classification (NCBI taxonomy): domain Eukaryota; kingdom Metazoa; phylum Chordata; class Aves; order Pelecaniformes; family Balaenicipitidae; genus Balaeniceps; species Balaeniceps rex. The sequence goes on from VYZW01038193.1 coordinate 222,368, forward strand.
CCATCAACTAAAAAAGTCAGGCCAGCCAGTGGCCGGTGTGCGGCTCACTGGGGGCAGAGGGCGATTTCGCCAGCATAGGGCCCAAAGGTGGGCCCAAAGCGGCGCCCAGAGGGCTGCCAGCCCTGTCACCCGCACCGTGACTGCTTTGGCCAGCCGACCTGGCCAGGAGCCCTGCTTCGGTTCTGCAGCCGGGGGGACCACCGGGCTGACACGCTCCCATTGCGCTCCCCCATCCTTGTCCCCACTTTCCCCCTGGCTAGCGCTGACTGTGGGTCCCTCGGGGCGCAGCTCCTTTCGCCCTGCTCCTCCCTTCCGTCCCCACTCACCACTCTCTTCTGGGGCTTGATGAGGGGCCGGCTGAGGCCGTTCATTTTGGTGTAGAGCCCGCAGGCGTTGCACAGGTAGTTGCCGGTGCCATCCCTCCTCCACAGCGGGGTCTGGATGGAGCCGCAGTTGACGCACTCCCGGCTCTCGGACAGGTCCTCCAGCAGCTCTGGGGGGGCAGGAGCAGAGGGGAGAGGCGGTGGGGTACGGCTGGGCAGACGCGGAGCCCCACGGAGCGCTGCCCTGGCCCCACCGCGCCTGGAGCCGAGCCCCGGGCGAGCAAGCGACGGGTGCTCTTCAGCCCTCGGAAAAGCAATTCCCCGGCAGTGATCGCGGCCAGGCGGTGATTTTTTTTTTTTTTTTTTCAAAAATCCCCGGGTTTTTTTTTTTGTTTTTTTTTTTTTTAATTTCTTCAGATGTACCAGACTCGCTGCCGGCCCCGGCTCAACCTTTGTTTTACAAACCGGAGCGGAGCCGGTGCTCCCCCTGAGCGGCGACCCCCGGGCGCCCGGTACTCACGTCGGGATTTGGCCCTTGGCAAATCTGGCTGGAGCAGCGCGGGGTCCGCTCGGGAGGTGAAACCCCCGTCGTGGTGCCCACCGGGCGGAGAGGGGGGTGCCCTCGGCATTTTAGGGTGACAGGGGGAGTTAGGTGCCTGCCAAAATAGCCCGCTTTCAAAGCCCACCCTGGGGACCGAACCGCAGGGACGGGATACGAGGAGCGGTGGTTTTGCCCAATATTCCCCCCGGTCGAAGCTGGGCAAGTTTTTACCCCGACTCTCATTTTGAATGCCTCGCAACTAGTAAAACTTCAAATTTAGAGACAGTGTTTGGGACTCTGGTGTGCCAAGCCAGCGACGGGGAGCGACCACTTTGCCTCGGCTATTTGGACTAATTCGAGCTGGTTGGTAGGAAACGGAGGAAATGGAAAAATATGCGGTGTTCTGCCTCCTGCTCCCATAGCTGCTGAACACTGGGGAAAAAAGGGTCTAAATGCACAGCAAAAAATAAAGAGAACCCACCTATAAAAGCAAACACCTTCACCCCTGTGAAACCTTATATTCTTGTTCTGACTCACCTCTCCGTATTTCGGGGGAAAAAATAAATACGGATTTTACATGTACCGTGCCACGTTGTGCAGAAATAATTATTTCAAGGGGGTGTTTGAATTTCTGCAGCAGCTTTCAAGTTGAGGCTGGGAAAGTCTGTTTCAGACTTACAGCTTCGTCACTGATTTTTTTGCTCCCTCCATCCCCTCCACTACCTGCATTAATTCATCCTTGGGTTCTTCTTTTACGTTTTGCTTACTAGCTTTGTGCTATAAAGCGACAGGGAGCTCGTAAACGTCAGGCAGCTTTGGAGAGAGGGCTGCGACGACACGGCGGGCATCGAGCTGAGAAGCAAACGGCCTTTTGGCCTGCACCCACCGAAATACATTTCTCTCCTGCCTTCGTTTGCAAATTATTAGGAGCTAAACAGGAACGGGCACACAGCAGAGTCCAGAGAGCACAGTTCAACTTACGTTGTCAGCTTGTAGCTCTTAGCACATCGCTAAGATTTATTAATCTTTGCACTAAAAGCGCCACTGAAGACTGTAATCAGGAAAACGCTTAAGGCTTCAAGGACGCTGGAAGTTAAACAGTTATTTGTTTCAGCTATTTACTTTATAACATTACCTTCGTGCCTGCAGAAAGAAATTCTGCCGTGACAATATTTCTCGGGCATTTAAAAATATTTTTTCCCCATAGTGCGTGAGAAATGTATTTCTCTCCAAGGAAAGCAAAATAAAGGTTTAATTTTAGATACGGTTTCAGTAACTCTACCAGTAACGTTAAGAAAGCTGTATCGAGCTGTCTAATGTTTAGCTGTAAAAATATATCGCGGCTACAATTTTCCTAACTGCTGCCGTGATTATTTGAGATGGGAACACGCGTGGCTTCGGCTTTGCTGCCGCATTTTGCCTTGCAGGCGTGGAAAACCCGCCTCGCCCAGGAGCTCTCGGCACCCATCCTGCCCCTCACCGAAAGCCTAACCCCCCTCCCTCCGGGTCGCAGCACCGGGGGACGGAGGCACCGTCCAGGGAAATGCGAGGACGGCGGCCCAGCGCCGCGGCTGCCCGCGCGGCCCGCGCTGCCTGCGCCTTTCCGGCCGGGCCGGGGCTCAGCGGCCCCGCGGGGAGCGGGCAGGAGTGGCTCCAGAGAGCCAAGGGCTGGCGAGACCCCCGGGAGCCGGGGAAGCTGCCGTGCCCCTCCTCGGCTGGCTTGGCGCTCCTGCCCCAGCCTCCGCCGGCGCCCTGCTCCTTCCCTCCGCTGCCTCTTCTCCCCGACCCCTCTCCTCTCCCTTCCGTGAGATTCTCCAACCCCACCTCTCTGCCGAAAAAAAAAAAAAGCAGGATTTTTTTTTCCTCCATCACCTATTTTTACATGGTAACTTTTGGAAACTGAGTTAAAAACCTCAACTTTCCTGTCGCCCTGAGACGCGGCTTCTCGGCTTTGCTCTGCCCTTCTCCTACCACTGCTACAACTGAGTCTTCTTCCCTCTGTCATGTTAGTAAACACCGAGTGGGAGGCTTAAAATGCCTAAATCTACCGGGTATCACCGAGAGACAGGAGGAGCACCGTGTACGCTCCTTTGGAAAGATGAAAAGCCATCGAGTAATTTCCTGCAACACTACACTGAAAGAGAAAATCGCGGTGTATATAAAATATACCTACCTGGTGGGTAGTTTATGATTAAAGTAAACGCTGATCAAATGTGTGTGTGTGCGTGTGTATACTTTCACACATATATAAAACTATCCACAAATACACAAAAAATATACACACATGTACACACCTACCCACACACCTCTCTAAATATCTGTATTTATATGTACATACATATATTCCAAAGCTGAAAAGCCTGCAATAATCGTTAATCTTTCTACATCTGACCAAATCATCGCAGCTCAGCCTCCACTTCTACGATTAACTTAATGACACCGAGAATTTCCTAAACTAAAAAAGAAAACAAAACAAAACAAAACAAGGGACCGGACACCTCGGAAGCGAAAGTAAAATCCCATCAGGAGGTGCCGTATTTTAACGGCGGTTTATAAACGGGTTTTCTCGTTCATATCAGAGGGTTTGCTTTGCCGCTTTTCTCTTTTAACGAAGCAGCGAAGTGGTTTGTAGTTGAAATAATCCAAAATGGGTTAGGCGAGCCCCTGCAATTTTCCTCTACGCTACAGGAGAGGTTAATTCACGGTGAATTTGTCACCATTTCGTGGCCAGATTACCGCATTTAGCGAAAGCGGGAACGGAGGGAGTCGGGAAAATTAAAAGCGAGGTTTACACCGGGCGATTCGTTTTGGGAACGGTGGCTTTGCAACCACGCCTGCCCTACTTTTTTTTTTTTTCGGTGTCCCCCAACAAGCCAAGGCAAACGACGAGAGCCACCTCCACTCCAGAAAAGCCCGGGTCCCGGGACCGCCGTCCCGCCACCGCCATCAGAGCCACACCGCGCCGCCCGGCCAGCGAACCCCGCGCCGGGGCAGCCCCGCCGCCGCCTCCCCGCGCCCTC